>JABASP010000685.1:0-43854 GCA_019776565.1 Sminthurinus signatus
GTTCATTATAGTAATTATTATTATTAATATTATTAGAATAATAATTCGGTGCCACTGGTCCATCCGGATTTTTTGTCCTTCCATTTTCTAGCATTCGGGATTCTCTCCAATCCGTTTTAAAAAATGACTCCTCCGCACTCACACTAAAGTCAAACAGATTGGACCACAAAACTGTGATCGTAATGAGCACAAAACTGAGACTGGCTAAAGCCATAATCACAAAAACAACTGGAACTGAAACTTTTTTGCCACAGTTAAATTTGAGTATACCTCTTGTTTTTGGCGTGATTTCTGGGGCTGGGATTTGAGGTGCTTTTGATAAACTTTTGACAAGCTCGGGAATTTTTTCACTAGAACTGAAATCACTCTGACTCTGAATACACGTACAAATTTTCCTCGAGCTTTTTTCATCAGTTTCAATTTCAATCCGTGTTGATGAAGGACTGAGCGGATTGGGAAGAGATTCACCTTTGATTTCACACATAAAGCCGAGGTTTCCTTTCAACTTTTTTCTATCCAATTCATGTATACAAATCCCTTCTTAGAATTGAGGCCTGGTTCAACAAATGTAAACAATGAAATTGACGTGAAAGATGTTTTGACAGTTGATAGTATTGAATATCAAGAATCAAGAGTAAAACCTTTACAATGAAAAAGTATGTTTTTTTCTTGAAAAATTTCAAAAAAGCTTTAAAAGAAACACATTGAATTTGAATCTCAATAGAATTTAAAACTGGCTCTGTATCTAGTATCTAAAGACTTTAAAGAATTTAATTACAATTTACAAAGATTTTGAAACTGAAACAGGAAAACAGTAAGAGTAACAGCAGTTGTATTGTCAGCTGTTGTTTGCTTGTTTGCTTTGAAAAAACTAAACAAAATTAGTTATTTTTACTTTAAAGACAGAAGAAACAAGAACTACTGTGTACTGTGTAGTACACATTACAAATTACATGTAAAACACATGTAAGTACATTACATTATGAAAAAAAAACAAATGTAAGGTGTAAATGGGTCATGTTAACATGAGAGACATCAGACTTATTTTCAAGTGCAACCACTGAATCTGCGTATCATTCGGGATGTAAAAGCAGAAGCTGCAGAACATACAATCCATCTATCTTATTGTTATTGTTGTTGTGACCATTGTTGTAAAGTCAACTACTGCTGACTGTTTGTACTTAGTACTTACATATGTGATAGTGTTATAAATTTATAATTATTAGCTTGTACGAGATTTACTATTAATATGAACTAACCTTTTACTTGCACTGTTTACTGTTCCGCTTGTAAGTCTAAAAACTAAAATGTGTGAAGGAGGAGGAAGAATATTTTGTATTGGGAAATAGTACTGAGTAAAGAACAATTTACTTCCATTCACATACATGATCATGATGATGATGAACAATGTAGAATCTACATTGTACACTGTACATTGTACATATTGGCATTGAAAAGAAAAACTTCCTGCTCTTCTTACTTTTGTTTTTTTTTTTGGATCTCAACGTCAACGTCAAATGACAAGTCAAGTCACAAGAAGTACAAAGTATATAATGGGGTAGCGGTACTAATGGGCGTATTGAATGAAAGAAACAGGAGTTTAGATACACACATATAACATACACAACACATTTTACTACTGTTGTCTGTCACTTGTACTGAAAAAAGTAAGAAGAAGAAAAAAGAATGTACAATTTTGTCAACACTCTTTGTTTCGGATTAAAAAATAATAATAATAAAATTGTCGGGTCAGTACATTTTCCCAATGTACATACATACACACATCAGACTTGGTAACCTAAATGTCATCACGGGTCTCACTCCATGCTTAAATTATCCTCTTGAACGTGCAAAATGTACATTCATTGTGCGTACACACTTTAACCTTAATCTGTCCAAAGACGAGGAGGATTCACAAGTCACAAGTCATGTCAGTCCATCTTTAATCTGCACTCTCTTTACACAAGTTTAAAAGTGCTATCTTCTTCATATAGGTATTTTGAACTCATAAGTGAAAATTAGCTATATATCATCGATACTTTTTGGTTTTCTCTCTACACTCCAAACTCCACACACTGTGTTTTTCTACTTACGCACAGACATCAGCATTCAGTATCCTCGTCAAATTAATGAGGTACCTTTTGATTTTCCTGTCAATTTTAGCCACTCTTGTTTGACACTTTTTAAGGAAAATCAAAAGTCGTTTGATCAAAGACAACTTGTTTTATTTTCATAATTATTATTATTCCAAAATGAGCCACTTTTCCTTTTCTTGAGAAAGAGAGAGATAATTTGTATTTACAATTTCCACGGTGTTAATTACGTCCCTATAATTATTAATTGAAAGTTAAGTCAAACAACAAATAATAATTTTCTTTTAGAGTTCAAGAATGAAACAGAAAGTACTGATAGCTGGTAATAATAACTAACCATCATTTTAATTTCAGATCCATGCGTATTTATGAGGAATATTCTTTACTGAGACTTTTTTTATAACTTTTTAATAGTAATAGTTAGTAATTTATGACTGGCTGCTGGCTGTGCATATTTTAAGCATGCGGTAAATGGTAAATGTTTTTATACTGTATACTCCATAATGTATGCTGATATTGCGGTTTAACAATACACGAATTGATTAGTGTTGCAGTGTACACAGTAAATAGTAAATACACCGTCATTTTATTTACAGAGATTTTTATGACTGTATACATATGAGATGTGAACATAAAACTCATCATGAATTCGTAATATTTTACACCCACTCAAACATTTTTCAGATTTAATAACTGGACATGACCATTTCAATTATGAGTTTGTAACTTTGTATCCACATACATAATACACAAAGCATCCAAGTAGATGCATTTGTAGGTTTTCCATGTGTTGTCCATATTTACACGGTTTGCAGCTTGTAGCTTTTTATGTCTTTTTTAAAATGTGCTTGGTAGATTTGTTTGATGCTGAAAATTTCGAATGCGTAAAGTATAAAGATATTTAAACGATGAGAATTGTTTTTTTAGTAATACATAATAATAATAACACTATTCGTATTATTATTATTATTATGATTATCATCACATCACACAAATATACGAAATGTTAGGTTAAGGTATTATTTTTGAGTCATTTTATGGTGCAAACCATAAAATAGGACCCAGTGTTAACGATAATTGAAGCAAGTTGGGTAAACTATGAGTTTTATGGAGAAATGATCTCCCATAAAACTGTCAAAAGGTATCTGTCTCCTGTTCTTTCTCCTCTCTCCTAGAGCTTGTTCGTTGTTTGTAGTTTGTCCAAAACTCAAAGCGTCAAAACTATTTCTCTAATCGTTTTCAATGGTGAGACTTACGATTTGTGTTTCTTCTTCAGCACCAGATAATATAATATACATGTAGAATACATAGATGTATAGACAACAAATAGATAAATATTAGACTTGGGTTTGGAATTTGGAATGTTGAAGACTGCCCAACGAGAATTAGCAGACTTGGTTTCTTCCTCTTCTTTTTTTTCGGGTTGTATATTGAAAATGTTTCTCAAAAGCTCAAAGCAACCTGTCTTCATAGAATCATGGATGAATGTTTGTAGGTTTTTGTGAGGACCGAGTCGACAGATACAGACAGTAAAAGTCATCCGAGGCTTTTCATTTAAGTGTATTTCCTGGGTGGTAAATATCAATCAACAATCAATATCAAAAATGTTATACACAGGTGCAATGAACGATGAGCGATGAGAAATAGCCATTGTAAAACGTAAGTAGTATGTACAATGTACACACTTTTGTGTATGGAATATTATGGAAGAAACTTTTCTTGACAAAACTGACAAGATTTCAACGTTGACACTCTGTAATTGATTTCAATGACTGTCTTCTTTCTTTTTTTATCTCTCTCTCACTTTTCGAGTTGTTTTATAATCCATTTTCTTGTGGGAATTACTTTAAATACTAAGTATCATACTGATCTAAAAGATTGGCTTTAAATCCTAAGAACTAGTACAAGTACTTACAACTTACAACGTAAAAGATTCTTTTAGATTTCACATGGGATAGCATAACAAACGAGAGAAAGAGTGAGAGAGAGGAAGATAACTAAAGTATTATTATTACTGCTGTTAGCTGTTACGTTATGTAATGAAATGTAATTCAAATTCGTTAGGAATAAATCTCATCATTGTCAAGAGTCAATATAGGAAAAGTATTATGATGATGATTGGACGATTATTTGTATTATTAAGTACATTTTATCGCAAGTATGTAAGAATTTTAAAGGATTATATTAAGGTGTGTATTTGTACAATACACATATATATAGTTGTGTGCAGATTAAACTCCGTGTAGCGTCGATAGTCGATGGGTAAAAGAAGAATGATGATTACATGTATGAAAAAGAATAATAATATAAACTTTTAACAGCCAAGTATTTGTCAAACATGAAATAAAAGTTCATTTTCTGACTCTCCTTCTTTTCCTTCTTCTTCTTTATACTTTGATATTCTTTGGTAAATACAAATAGTATGGCTAGCACCTCGTAGGTGTGAGGTTTTGAGTCAATACAATTGAACTGTTGAGTGTGTGTTACATACAAGTGATATAGAAAATATGCAGAATTCAGAGATTACAGAGTTGTATGACAGTTTCATTGTAAACATGTACTCTTTACCTTAGCTGTTTTTATCTTTAGGCTATTTGATTCTTTCAGTCATTAAGAGTTAATGAAGCAATTCACGCATATTTAAAATAATCACAATAATAATGATGATGATTTATTGATTAAAATTACTTTTATTTGTTGAATTTCAGATAGTGTGAGGATTCCTGCTTAACTTTTCCATTTCAGCAGCTGAAATAAACTAGAAGAAGAAGAACAAGAAGAAGAAAGGAGTGTGAAATGGGGTCAGAGCAAAGTTCTCAAAATCATTCATCGAAAAGCCGTGGAAAAAATCCCAAGCGATCTCAATCTGCTGGACATGAACCTGTCCCAGAAAGAATTCTGGGCAACAACACGTCACCTCGTCCCAGCGTCTGTTCGGATACAGATATTCCTTACATATCTTATGCAACTACTCGACCCATCAGTGAAGGTACTTAAGAATCATGAATCAGAAAAAAAAGAAGAAGAGAGAGAGAAAGAGACAACCTTTCTAAAGCATGTTAATGATGATGATTAGTACATGTTATATATACGATAAAAGTATAGCGTACTGTTGTGCAATAGGCAATAGGATATAACATGTAAGGGAATTCAAAGTCAAGGTGTGCCTTATAATAATTCCTTTTCCTGTCCACAATAAATGTATGTATCTCTATTCCTTTGTATTTTTCTATACGTACGTCTTTCGATAGATCTCCCTGACCGTAAATCAAAGTGGATTGATGTAAAGCCGAAGACACGAGAGAAGCAAATCAACCGTGAGAAAAGAGACTCCAAATCCAAATCGGCCGGAAGCATTGTGATTGTCAAAGCAGCATTAGAAGTACGTCGTACTTTTTTCTTTTATTTGTATTAAACTTTTATTCTCCATAATCCAGATTTTTCAAATCGTTTTGTATCTAGTATTTATTATTATTTGTTATTTATAAATTTAAAATGAAGCATTGATTTTGATGATTGATTTTATTTCATGCTTTAGGCTCCTACATTGGAAAAAGATCCATTATTTTTGAGACTCCTTGAAATTCCTCCGTTTGCGCCTATAATTCGTGGAAGTCTAAAAATCCCATGGACAAAAGACCCGGAAATTTCGGAAAAAATTGACCCTACTCCATTGGTAAAATATTTAACATTTTACATTTTTATTGATAACTGAAATTATTACTAAATTTTATACACTTTACAACTATTGTAATCATTGATGATAAGTAATTAGTATAATTGAGGATATTTGTACATTTAATTTAACAGGTTCGAATAGGACAACTGTACGAGCGTCGACTGAGAAAACAATCGGAATATGTAAGCTCTCAACAAACGACCGTGACTCAACGCATAAATGAAGTTGATGGACTAATTGATTCAGTTTTCAAGTCTGTGAATGAGCGACAGAAAAAATTCGCCAAAAATGTCGAAAAACTGCATAAAGTCAGTGAACTCTCACATAGCTTGTCAAAGTGCCACATGATACTCAATGAAACTCTTGAGGCCATTGAAACTTTAAATAATATTTTACCCTCGGACCTCCGTTTAGAACCTTTCGTTTGGACAACTGGCTGAGAATCGCTCAAAATAGACGACTTCTCTCTATATTTTAGAAGAATTTAAATATTTATTATTTACTGATTTTGACTTGTGTCTGTGTTATTGAAATAGTCATTGTTTTCTCTCTATTCCACTCTCTGTGATATTTTATTTTTTATTTATTTATTTATTTTTTACTTTTTAAGACATATTAAATATTAATATTTAATGTACTTCCTTCGTCTTTCGTGAGAATTGGACGATATATTATTTTTTTGTAACATTAATGTGTCAATGTAATTTAAGATTTAAGAAAGAGTGCATTGTGTAGTTTACTTTGAAATTACTACTAGTACTACATAAACATTCCATGTTTGTCGTTTTAGGCTGTGAATTACTTTTGTAGTGTGGAGTGTAAAGTTGCAACTTT
Source organism: Sminthurinus signatus (assembly GCA_019776565.1). Classification (NCBI taxonomy): domain Eukaryota; kingdom Metazoa; phylum Arthropoda; class Collembola; order Symphypleona; family Katiannidae; genus Sminthurinus; species Sminthurinus signatus. The sequence continues at coordinate 6,607 of JABASP010000685.1, forward strand.
TCTTTATACTCGCATTACACAATTATTTTTCCTTATATGATTTTATTAGTTAAAATTGCTCTTTATTTGGTATTTGGCATTTAGAACTAAGAACAGAATAAATATATAATACATGTACTTATAAAATAATTGTACCAAAAAATGTAACATTGGCACATGTATAATGTATAAATATATCATGATGACCTAGCCTAAAACACAACCTTTTGGAGAAAGAGTTGATTCAAATGTGTGTATAATATGTAATATAAATATATGTAAAATGTAAAAAGATGAACAGATAGAAAACTATATGTATAATATACATGACATGTATTTCGACTGTCTTTTCTTTTGTGTTGGCAAAGTAAGTAAATTTAAATTTTTGTGATTCATATGTAATATTTTTTTAGACTGTAGATTGTAAATTATCATTGTACTAATGGTACCTACATAAATAATGAATAGCTTGTACAAAAAGCTGTAACATGCAAATAAAAGTAAATAAAAATAATAATAATAATAAATGAATAAATATATGAATGTACACAGAAATAAATAAAAATCCTTCACATAAAATTCATAAATGATATTATTATACAACACTATCAACTTGTAAGTTGTAATGACGCCATGCAGCTAGGTATAGTATGTAGTCAGTTAAAAACAGGTTGTGTATTTAGTAGTTACAACTTACAAATGCACTGCACTGTTCAAGTATAATATGTGACGTTTACCATGTTTTTATCCAAATTTAGCCGTTGCTGATTTTCTGATTGTTATTTAGCAGTACAGTTATACACATTATATCACACGGTTACTTGTAATGGCCATGTCTTTTAGTTCCAGACGTAGGCATAATGATCATCTTTGGACTGGACTGGTGTAATAATGGTAATGGATAATGATATAAATATAAGACGACATATATCAAAAAAAAGGAGAAAAGAAACATGTAATAAAATGACACCGGCTCCGTGAATTTTTTTTATTGTGTCGAGGAAAAATAGACAAATGGGCGTTATGATGCGACTTATGAGAAGCTGATTAAAATCCATAATACAGAAGAAAAGAAAAAGATGACTCTTGGCTTGATACATTGTGCATGTTGCATGTAGCATGTAGATTGTAGAAGTTAGACGGGATCTTCTTTCTTTTTCCATGAATTATTGGACTGAGAAGAACAAGAAGTCGTAGAGTAGAAGAAGAAGAAGAAGAAAATGAAAAAGAGTGAGTTAGCTTGAGAACTTAGAATTGAGAATGTGTGTGTTTTTTAAGAACCAAGAAGAAGGAGAAGAAGGGATTGAGTTTTGTGTTTTTCGACTTGTTATTTGTTAGAGCACCTGTAGAATTTCATACTTGTTCTGTACATAATATATAATATATAAATGCATAATGTAAGTCCAAAGATGAAAAAATGCTTATGTATCTTCTAGAATATAGTATACTTGAAACTTCAATGTTCAATGTGTATCATCATCATCATAATACATAATACACAATATATTATTTGAACAGTAAAGTAAAGAGAGGAAGCTTTGCGACTTTTAGTATCAACGCCAGTAGACATTTTTGAAGAGATTAAGAAACAAAAAGGCTGAGAGGAGTCAAGAAAAAATACAAGTGGTAGTACTTCCAATTCCAATTCTAACTCCAACTTCAGCAGAGTAAAGGTAAAGACTACAGATTCAGTTGACTCTACGGTTTATGTAGATTTTTGAAAGACGTTGTGGGAGACAGAGAGAGAGAGAGACAAAATACAAATCCAATGTACGGTGAGACTGGATTTTTTGAGGTGGTCATAATTTTTTTAAATGTCCTAATGTGAGAAGAAGTTTGAAAGACGATATTTGCATCACAATAATGTCGCAAGTCCGAGTTTGCCAGAAATATTACTCATATGCATCCACATATGTACAGTGTACAGTGTGCATTTCGATCATGTATATCTTACATGGAAATTCACGTATCGTATTAAAAATTAAGATGATGCATAGCTCATAGCTCGAATACACACAAATGCATTTATACGAAAGATGACAACAACAACAACGAGGACGACAAAATGAAGGAGCCAAAAGCCAAGAAATTTTTTTTTGTTCCTTTACACTATTTCATTTTTTTAGTATGGATTTTGGACGTCGACTGCTGACTATATCAGTAATATTCATACATAATTGCGTTTTACAAGGATATGAGCAGCTATCTACAATCTACAACACAAAATTTAATATATACAAAGCACAAAGAAAGTATGATGCAGGAAAATGCATAATATTAAAAATTAAAAGAGAATCAAAGAGGAAACAAGAACAAGAAGGAAGAAGAAAGGAGCCAATGGAGGAGATGACTGCTGGAGTTTTGAGTATTTGAATGCTCTGCTGGTTGCTGGTTGGTATCTGGTATTTTCATATAAATGTCAACTGCCATCAAACAAATTGTCCAGCATGTTCCATTAATTTGTCCAAATTTTTTATGCACCGTCAAATATCAAATACTTGTAGCTGTAGTTTGTAGTTTGTAGCTCGTCGACATATTATGTAGATTCTAGATTCTAGAAGAAGAAATCATGTTTTTGCTCCTTGAATATTTGACGTTATACGTTATGTATTATATTATAAATGTATGCACGTGAAGCTTCTGTTCTCTGTTCTCTTGTCCACTATACTGTTACAACAAAGATAAACCAACAACAAATTTCCTACCTCTCGCTACCACTCTCTCATATTTGGAACGCTGGAACTCTGAACTGGAGCTGGAAATCGACTCTGGCTCTGTGGACTTGTCTAGTTTCTAGTGTCTCATGTGATCTAATTCGGTCTTTTGATTGATGCTGGTAGAGATTCAAGATTCAAGAGTATTCCTCGCTTGACCACGTTTTAAGATTTGAGTTTTGAGTTTTGAGTTCTCCTCCCTTTGATTTATGCATGGGATCCAATACTCACAATCCCAACTACTAAAACTACCTATAAGTATTATATAGATGCATAGTTTTATGTGTGTGTACTTCATTGAACATTCCACGGGAAAGCTGTACTTTTATATAATATGAAACATGTATGCGGTATGCGGAATGTTGTACCTTTGTCGTTCAGGTTCTCATATTCGGTTACACATTTAAAATCGTTTCAGGTTCTCCGATCTCCGACCTGAAACAACCATGATTTTCATCTTGACTCTTGGCTCTTTGAGTTTAGAATCTAGAATCTGGAATCTTGAATCTTGAGGACAGATTTAAAATAATAATGTGTTTAAAAAATAAAAAATAATTCATATTCATGATTCATGATCACATGTCGATTTTCCAATAGAACTATTTTAAAAGCTAAATCATTCTGAAATAAAACCAATGATGTATTTTTACTAAAAAACACACTCAAAGAAGAACTTGAAAAGTTTTTGGTGAAACTCTTGTAATTTGTAATGACTACCAAAAAGTAAATAATAAATAATACAAACTACAAACACATCGTTACTTTTTACATAACTGCACTCTGCACTCATTCGAATTTGGAATCTCATGTTTTCCCATTTCCCCATTTTCTCATACCCCGTTCCATTGCGGCTCACAACTGTGGAAACCTCTTTTCCATTTTCCTTGTTTTCCACATATATATATTATATAATGAAGCCCGTAGTGATTAGCAGCAGGTGACTTCTTAAAATGGGAATAAAATCTCAAACTCTAACCAAACCAAACCAAAACTACAAACTACACTAAATGAAGTAGAGAAAGGGTGAGTCGTAGCTACAACTAAAACAATATCCATATCCATAAGAAAGAGAGGAAATGTTCCGTGTTGTGTGTGTTGTGTTGTGTTCAAGTAAAAGCCAAAATCCAAGTGCCAGAATATAATTTCTTAACACATCTTCCATATTTTCCTCATTTTTAAACCCAGCATCCGACTTCCACATCCACGTTTGTAGACTGTAGACTGTAGACTGGAGATGCCTTGAGTCTTGTGGTACTTTTGTGTAAAAGTATTATTGTATTGTACGATATATTAGACATGTGTGTGCACTATAGACCAGACTATAGACAAAAGTATATTACATATGTTCACAGCTCATGCTCATATGATACATGATGGTCAATGGTCAAGTTAAGAGTTAAGAGTTGAGCCCATGAGTAAAAGCTACCTATGCTGTGATTTATACATGCCTGCGGTAAAGCTCTTCTCTCCGACATTCTGGGTTCTGGATTTTGGATTCTGGTTGTCCAATGCATACAAATTGGCTTTAATTTGGCAAAATGTCCTCAGTTTGGAACTAAAGGAGGTTATACTTGTATGTAACTTCACATCGGGGTTCTTTTTTTCTTCCTCTCTCAACGCTCAACTCTCAATGTTCCTCTATGTTATGTGTCATGTCATTAAGCAATAGCTTGTGTCTGAGGGAGGTCAGGGCACTAAATACTAAATACTAAAGACCAAATACTAAAACAGGGAGAAACACTTGAAAATCTTTTTAGCAGTTTCACCTGAAACTACATTGTACATTGTACAAAGGTAAAATGCAGCTGCGGTTATGTTGTGAGTTGGGAAGAAGCACAAGTAGATTTTATTTTTGAAGTAAAACTACACAATAAACAATCATAAAACAAATAATTGTTTGTACACTGTATCGCTTGTTCATGAGTAATAGAAAGAATACAGACGGCAACGACGGCTTTGTCTACTACTCATCGTCAATTAAAGTTAAATAAATGCTTATTCATTTCAAATTTACACCTTGTTCTATTACTCAGGTCTCAAGAGTCAAGAATCAATAATAATGACGAGTGTAAAGCAATTCTGTAGGAAACGGAATTCAAACTTTTCCAAATACTTCACAATTTATCGTCTTTGATTTCGATGGTTAAAAATGTTCGGAGTTTTTTAGTCATTTTCGTTTTAGGTCCGTTTTGTCCTGTTTTAATCAGTAATCCGCAAAACGTGTGTAAATTATTGGCGGTTTTTTTTATTTTATGTTGCATGTTAAATATATGCATATCCAAGATACTTGTTAAAACCCGTGCGTAAGTTGTCTTTTAAATTAAAATTTATTCCTAATTCTTTCCTATAAGAATGAAAAATGAAAGTATATCTTCAATCGTCGAAATTTGCGTCAAAATTGACAGAAATCACCGGATGGATCGAGTGCGTGCAAAAACGTTGATGTTTTTGATTTTCAATATAAATTGATCAACTTTAAACTCCAACTTCCAATGTGTTTCTTTCGTGAATGGGCAGGGTCATTGAAAACTGTGTATTATTTAATATTATTCTGTTTACACAGGCTGGAGGAAAATAGCAGGGAAAGAAGAGCGAATGCGAGATACAGATTTATTTCATTTCATTTCACTCCACTTGACCTCTTGACTTGTGCCGAGTTCAGATGGCTGGCAGGTCAAATGCAATTCATGTACAAAACGAAATACGAAATAGGAATGATCTACGAACATTGAAAACTGAACATTGAACATGTCTGCCGCTGGGAGGAGATGAAACTATACACAACAGCAGTATTTATTCATTTAGCAAACTTGGTGTAGGTATTTTATATGCGAGTATCCACATAATTCGCCTCTTGATACTTGATACTTGATACCGTGATGTACAATATATTCGAATTCGTATTCGAATTCAAATTTGTAGTCGTGTTTTGCAGGGTATGCCCAAACTCGACAGCTGTAGTCGTATTCGTATTCATATTCGTGGTCATAGTCATCATGTAATCCTCACAAGGAAAAGGAAAATGTCAATTGGATCAGGCTGAAATAAAATTTATAATGGTGGAGTGCGAAGACTTAAAGAGGCAAGAGGCTTCTATAGTTCTACAGTCAAGAGTCTAGAGTCTAGACTAAAATCTAAAGGCTTCATGTGTACATGCACAGAAAAATCCTTGCTGATTCTTTATGGCAATAAAACCTCAGCCATGTTCAAAGCTCAAAGCTCAAAGCTCAAAACGGATGTATGGAAAATTAAAAGGTAGAGAAAGAGATAGAGGGAAAAAGCAAGTATAAAATGGTTGGCCTCTGTTTAATACGTGGCTAAAGTTGAGCATAAAAATTCGTCACTGGTCGTATAACACAACAAAACATCATTACGTAAAAATTACATGTAAATGGAGACCACCAAAATATTTTCCTCTCTACAGATATGTATAGATAATAGATAATAAATGTTTTTGATTTCCAATAGAGAATGTACACAATACACAACTAACAACGAACAAGGAACCATCTCACCTCGCAGCTCAGCTCAACTCGCAGTCCCACAGTCCTGAATATAGTCGCAGAAAAGAAAAAAAGGAAAAGAAAGCATTGTTGTTCAGCTGTGAGGATGCAGGATGTGTTTATAGTGTTTACGTTCTTGGTTTTTACCTGTGTAAGTGTTTGTGTGGATGTGGATGTGAGAGTGTGTGTGTTTATTACGAAACAGTTGAGATTTTCTTTGGTTCGGTTTGGTTTGGTTTGGTTTGGAGTTTAAGAGAGTGAGAGAATCGGGGCTGGCATGGGACGACTGGGAAATTTAACTACAATAAATAAAAAGTTTGCCGCATTTGTGAAGGTGAGAGGGTCAAATTTATGAATGGAGTGGAAATAACGAGTCCATTGTCATGAGATTTCTCAACGAATCTAAAAGAAGACCAAGAAAATATGTGCAGTGTGGATTGTGGATTGTGCAGCCTATCTCTGTTCTGTATTCAGTATTCTGTAGTCTCTAGACTCATTCTTTTGTATAGATTATAGATACACATGAGTCCTTTGCCTTCTTCATTCTCTATTCAGTATTCTGTATTGTACTTTTATCTCCATTCTCAACTATTATTACTACACTATCATGATCATGAGGCTCATTTGGTTATTTCTCATTTCTTCTCCGTATGCTTTTCCCATTATATCCTTCTTAAGGGTGTATAATGTAGAATGTACCGAATATGTAGACTTATGAGTATTTGTTGTATAATGTATAATGCCTGCGTCTAAATGAAATATGAGACTCAGTACAGAGTATAGACCTCTTCTTTACTGTAGGAACTTTGGCAATGCCGTATATCTATCGGATTGATTTCTATATGTACAATGTACAATGTGCATTCTCTTCATTCTTTTTGTCGTTCTCGGTCTCGTTTTCCTTCCTCTTGTTCTTTTATGTCCCATTTTTCCTTGGTCGTCTAAAGTCTAAAGTTTCCAATTGTCACCTGAAAAACTAAACTAAATTGAAATGAAAATCTGTCTTTTTTCACCTTTTCCCTACAAACGTTTTGTTAGTGTGGGTACGTGCAGACTTGAGACACAAAAAATGTAAGAACGTACCTTTGACCATCTCACATTTTATTTTCTTCGTTTCCTTTGCTCTTTCGTCGGTCGGTCCTCGTCCTCATCCTTGTCACAACAATCTGTGGTTCCAACACCCAACTGGACTCAGATCTCAAATTTCATTAGGAAATGCAACGGCAATGATCAAACATCAAACATTCTTCATTCTCCAAAAATCCAGTACACAAGTACACATTTTTCAAGAATTCTTTAATACAAAAATAGTTGGGCAAGTAAATGGAAAAGGACTGAATTGAAATTGACAGAAAGAAAGAAAGAGGGATGAATTTCTCCTCAAAAATACCTCAAGAATTTAAAGTTGTTAAAAAGACATTTTTCATTTTTCAATTTTCAATAATATAATATAATAAAGCAGGATGAAAAGAGTCTGGTGTAATATATTATTATTATATTATTTTTTAGTTTATTTATTATAACTTGATTGAAATAAGAGGGAAGAAGAAGAAAGAGAATCAAACGAGCAAAAAGAATAAAGATGAAGATAAACATCTTGGCCACATGGCACTTGAGACTAGAGACTAGACACAATACTCACAGAGAAAAATAATGATAACAAATGTAGTAAAGATATTCATCCATTTTCACTATGAACTATGAGGAACCGAGAATAAAAGTGAACATTACAGACTAAACACCTTCACCAAAATACAAAACACTCTTTAATTTTCCTCCCTTTCTTCAACCTCTGCTCTCTGCTCATGAATGGAAGAAAAGGTGGATTATGGATTCCGTTTATGATATTCTTATTCTTATTCTTAGTCGTCTACCACATACATATAAATGCATGTACAGAAGACAGACACAGGCAGTAGAAAAACCTTGGCAATACGTAATTCGTTATTCGTTATTCGGTCTCTTCATGTTTCATATGCTATGCACAAGTGTAACATTTGTGTTTTGTATATTTTTACTTGTTTATTTATCGTTAAATATGTATTTCTAATGTCTACTCGCCTAAATTGTAAAGTACACACATGTGCTGTTGCTTTATCTTTTCAAGGGTTATGCGATTTGACTCAAAATCTGGAATTGGAATCGGAGTCGGAGTCGGAATCTGGAAATGAAGAAAGAGGAAAGAACAAAATGTAATTATGTTGGACATCATATATCTCTAATCTATCTCTACGTATTACATACAGAGACATTAAAAGATAGAATGGAGATGCTTAGCATACTATATTATACACACACAATTGTGGATTAGTATAAAGTACACAGAACAGCGCACAGCCAGACAGTGGTCTTTTTTTGGTAACATAAAAATATAGCCATCCACTTGAAATCTTCCGTTTCTCAACTCAGCATGAACACGGCAAGACGTAAGCAAACAAACGCATACGAATACCAAGCACCAGCAACCAAAAACCAACAAAACCAACGAATATGAGAATGAAAATGAGAAAAGATGGAGGAGAAAGAAGAAAAAATGTAAATAGATAGATAGTTTTTTCAGGAATAATCTTTGAACATAAAACATACATATGACTGGACTGGACTGAATTCGGGGTTGTATTTGACTGGACTCTCACTGAATGAACATCTGTACTTTGTACTCATCGTCAGTCGGGCTGTTACTGTTACTGTTACTGGAACCTTTAAAAATGTACAAATGTGCATATTTAGGAAGCTTTCTTGTGAATTGTACGTGTCTTCAGCTTTTTGACGAACTGAACACTGAACCAACTCAACTCTGAATTCTGGATTTCGAATTTCGAATTTTGAATAGGATCAGAGATCAGAGAAGGTAAGAAAGAGAGGGATGGAGTTGGAGTTGGCGTTGGAGTGAGATTAAGAGTGACATGATAGTATTATATTATTCTTCTACTTCTAACAACATTTGAAATGGAATAGGTCCATGTCCATTGTCATCTGGATTCTGTAGTCTGTGGATTGGACTTTGAATGCAGAAAGATTATTGTTCCATTTTTTGTCCTCTTATTCCTGTACAGTTGTACGTAGAGTGTTGTGTAGGGTGTACGTAGGCGAGTTTCCTATTGTGAGCACATAAGAATGAACCGTGAGCGTAATGTGATTGTCGGTACCTTTTTAGTCTACATTTTGGGAAAACGTATGAAAAGACAAACGCGACATGCGGTACCCTTCCATTCTCCATTCTGATTCTCTTTTTTCCTTCCTTTTTCTCTCATTTTCCTCTGTATGTATTTCACCTTTCAAATCCAAATTCAAATTTCAAATGTTTCGTGTTTCAAAAAAAATCAAAGGTAACGTAAACGCATGTAACAAACCAAATCAGTGGAATGACACACCATGACACTACTGGCTATTGAGCTTGAACCTTGTGTATTATTCTTGGCGACAAAATTTTTAAAGTTTACTTTCTATACTTTCAACTTGGATGTTGCACGTTCTTCTTCTATATTCTACATTCTACATTCTACGTGGATGAGCTGTGAAAGGTGAATGTTAAATGTTAAATTTTAAATGTTAAATGGTGAATGGTGAATGGTGAATAGTGAAGGAAAATGGGAGCTGTGAATGTAACAATTGAAAATCTACAACTGACAATTCAGAATGGCTAAGCGCATTATCTGACACTTTCTTAATTTTTACGTGTGTTCCTCACACAAATTTCCTTTACAATTTCCAATCTAGTTTCTAGTTTCTAGGTTCTAGTTTTTCATGAATGAGCAAAATCAAAAAAAAAAGACTGAAAGCTGTAAGACGCATTCTCTATTCTCTATTCTGTATGCTGGCCCATTTCATTCTTCATTCTTTTTTTCCTATTCTATTCACTTTCATTTATCTTCCACACAATATCTTTTACGTAAAAGTGTAAAAGTGTTTGACACCACAGAACAAAACACACAGCATACAGCATACAGTATGAAGTATTATATGTTCTATGTACTTTTGTGTAGATTTAATTTATAATTTATAGATTTTCTATGCGTTTCCACCTTTCACCGTGATACACACAAAAAAACTGTATTTGAGGAAATCCTCAAACACATTAAGTTGGTTTGTGCTTAAGGTTTTCTATTGAAAGAAAAAAAATTCAGATGATAAAAAAGGAAATGACTTGAGCCTTGAGCCGAAATTGTGAATTGAGAATTGAGACTGGCGTAAAATTTAAACGAAACTTAGGATACTTCACTTTTACACGTGTACACTTCATTTTAAAATTCTGATTGTTGCAATTGCATTCTGAAATCTGGAATCTAGAATATAATATATAATATTTTTGCATGGTGTTCCGCTTAGGAATGTTGAAAGAAAAATAGTGTCAATCAAATAATTCAGTGTCAGTCTTTTTTACTCTCGCCTCTTGAATTTTAAGTATTTTGATACACGTTACAATTTACAATAATATTTTACTAAAATGAAGAAGCTAGAAAACATCAAGTAAAAGTTTTTTAAATTTGAAGTTGTTCCGCATGCAACACAAGAACTGAAAACAATGGGTTGAATTGATAACATGACGCTCATTCATCAAATTTCACGGTAAAAGTTGACATTTTCTTCAACTAATTTTGAAAAGAATATTATTGAAAAGATTGACGGAATTACAGTTGTCATTTTAGTCAAAAGTCAAATCAAGTCAAGTGGATCGGAATGTAAACAGTAAACAGTAAACACGCGGAGGCGGAAACTTCAAGAGGACGTTTTTCTAGATTGTATGAATTCTTATCAAATTCCGCATTCAAACAAAGCTTAAATATTATTCATGGTAACGATCATCAAAAAGTGACTGACAGAATATTCCAACTATGTACAAGATACAAACTATAATACAGCTATAATATTTATATGAAGCTTTGAAATTCTGATAGAACTAATGCTATTGTTGTTGTTTTTATACCGCCAATCAAAGTCTGTCAAATTTCCAGTATATCTATATTTAATATTTAAAACTATGCATGATTTACCTCTTCAATTTAGCAACGGCGTGAAAATACTTTCCGGTTTTTGAATCAAAGCATGGCATGTTCTTCGAAATTCAAGTATTTAGACTTCAGACTTTAGACACTAGAAAAGTTTTGTGTGGTTGTCATTTCATATTTTAAAGAGAATGCAGAATGCAGAATAACAAGTTTAGCCTCTGAATGGTGAATCATTTCCAGCTCGCGACATTCGACATTGATGATTTACAAGCTGTTGTCTTGCTGTCATCCAACATTCAAAATTCAATATCAAGATTCAGCATTCTCAGACTCAAAACTCAAAACTCAAGAATCAAAACCAAGGCCAAAATCGAGAATGAGACTGAGACAAAACTGTTGGTCTGTTTGTAGTTTGTACACTTTGACTGGATTGAATTCCGTTTAGTGTTTAGTATAAAGTTCATACACACGCATCAACTTTCCTCGTTGATTGAATAGGATTGCAATTATTATTGTTCTTATTATTATTTGATAAATTTTAAATCCGAGATTTAAGATTTCACGCATGTCATATTGATTTTCTTGAATCTTGATTCTTGACTTTTGATACACAGTTACCAGTTCCAAATACAAATACAAATAAATGTGATTGTCTGTACTTTGTACTTTGTACTTGCAAATGATGACTGTGATTTGATCCTGCGTTCGTAGTTCGTAGTATCTTATGTATGTAGAAATGCCAACAGTATATTAGAATATCTGTACTTTGTATTTTGTGTATATCTGCATGCAAATGAGCTCTTGAAAACGGTCTCGGTTTAAGATAAGAGAACAAGAACAAGTTGAGATGTGAAAGGCGAGATCCTTGATTTCCTTCATGTTAGCAAATAATAATAATTGTGTGTCATTTCCTCCGCCTGTCCAATATTTTCTGTTGATGTGCACAAGTACGATATTTTAATATAATAGGTGATATAATAGATAATAGATGGTAGATGGGAGATGGGAGATGGGAGATAATAGGTGACTAACCATTACGCATAGGTGAAGAACAAGAAGGCTTTCAACTAATTATGTGTGTATTTCCCATGATGTGTGATTTGAATTCATTTACAGGACAAAATGAGACAGACAGATGAAACATGAAGAAAAAAGATTCTCCGTTCTCCGTACTTTGTACTTTGTAGTATTTAATATTTAATACATTCACATGTTTCACGAGCTACTTCATTCCAGATTCCAGTGTACATTCACTGGCTGTTACTGTTTAGACTGTACCCTTCATACATTTATGCATTTTCTACGTTGTGTTTCATACAGCAGGTATGTTATGAAAGATTAAACTTTGAATTTTTCTGTAGGTAAATGTACATGATTTTCATATGATTTTGATATACTGTATCAAGAACAATCTTGCTCTTCTGTTCTCTGCAGTCTTTTCACTTCTCTTCTGTCTACTGTCTACCTTCTACCTTCTACCGGTATTCCTCTTGACTCTTGACAAGATATTTTTCGCGATAAAGTGACAATCTTTCGAGAATGTTAATGAGCTCAAAGTTCAAAGCTTCCATTATTTCCTATATACAACCTCCAACCTCAAACTCTACACTCTACACTCCAAACCTCCAACAGATGCATGTAAATTCTTTTATTATTATTATTATTACTATTATATAAAATCTCTCAAGTGCATAGCAATAATAATAACAATAATAATATTTCATAATGATATCACATGGTTTTATTGTACATTATACTATTGATGTATGTTTTTTGTTCCATGTGTACTTTATATTATTTTATTATACATGAGCAGATTCACAACTTGCCATCATTTTAGAGTATAGAGTTTAGAGTACAGAGAAAGCTATATGCATCTCGTGTATTGTAAATTGTGAATGCATTGTGGTTTTGTGTTTTGAGTGTCTTGTATCTTGTATATTGCATGGATTTGACGCATTTCAAGGCGGAGTCGTCGTTTAATTCTTATCATGTCTGCTATGAATGTTTATCTGTTTGGACATTTTTAAATACTGCCAACTACAAACCAAACCAAGATAGGCTATAATATCTCATGTATATTTACATATGCAGTTTATAGTATTAGTCTTTTTAAAGCCTCGCTAATGATCTATGTAAATTACGCTTTTCCTGCTCACCGTGCTCACTCATCTGTGTATCATGATCATAATAATAATTATTATGATCATGATACAAAAGAAAATTTCAAACTGTTGTCAATACTTTGATATGATAAAAGTTGTTCAGTCAGTGTCTTTACTTCTAGTTTTTGACTCTCTTGTTCCGGTTCATTTTCATTGCCATTGTCATTGTCACTGTCATCATTAGTGCCGTTGCTATTGACTCCGACACTGATAACACTGATACTGGTCATTTTGCATTTCACATGCGTAGAATAATACTCGACTATTAATTAATTACCTTTACCTACAGAAATTACTTATTGATTTCTTCTACATTCTGTATTCTGTATTCTGCATTCGATACTTCAAGAAAGTAAAACAACTATTTCAAAAAAATCTAGGTCACACAAAGGTCGACTCTGCATCGTAAATTTACACACATGAAGACTTAAGTAATAAAGACTTAATTTTACAAGTAGATAGCTGTTTACTATTTACTATTTACATGTTTGTTTTTGACTCTTTGACTCGTGCGTAAATGAAAAGGTGAGTGAGTAAAAGAATATGAAATATGAGTGAGCGGATGGATGAATGAATGAATGAATAAATGTCCATCTTTACCATCGTCCATCGAGGAGGATTCACCTGTTCCTCACTTGTTAAATTATTTATTTATCACTACTAAAACTAAACTAAACTTACTCTGTTCTCTATACTCTGTATGTACAATGTACATGTATGATGTACTCTATCTTGTAAATGATTTATTGATTACACGTTACAAGTATACAGGAGGAGAAACGCAGAAGATGGAACACGCGGGATTATAATAATAATAATAATAATGATGATGAAGAAGAAGTAAAAGAAGAAGAAGAAGAAGAAGAAGAAAAAACACGCATGCCACATTAGCCTCAACATTTGTTTGCTTCTACTTGTACTTGTACTTTTACTTGTGCTTCTGTCTTCTGTCTTGTGTCTTCTGACTTGTTTCGTTCAAGGGTTGATGGTTGATGGCTAATAAATGATGATAATATGTTGAACGTGCTTAATCCTGGTCCTTTGGTGTTGGTGTTGTTAATGTTGTTAATAGTACATCGTTACCTTATCTTTCCATTTTCTGGTTTCCATGTACAATGTGCATTCAAAAGTGTACAGAGTCTCGATTGAGAGCCGAGAGGCGACCAAAACCCAGTTGACGAGCAAGAAACAAGATTGTGAGCAAGTCCTATACAATTGGCAATACAAAATACAAAACATGTACAGTGTGCATTGAACAAAACGTAAGGGAGAAAGGGTAATTAATATTACTTTGGGACTTTGACTTTTGAGTTTTGAGCTTTGAGTTGTAGATACTTACATAACTTATCATTAGTACTTAGTACACACGCAGTACATTAGAAACGAGGGACACGGAGTTCAGAGTACAGAGTAAATGGAAATGGATTTAGATTTGGAAGAGGCAGGACTTGAATTCATTTGTATAACGCCCAACATAATCACTATCCTCCGCCTCAGACACACACGCTAAGTCAAAACTCAACAGTCAACAGTCAACACTCAACACATGAAACCATTACAATTACAATTACACAGAACAGAGAACAGAGCGCAAGGGAAAAAAATTGTAGCTTTTACATTCATTCAAAAGGGAAAAGGAGAAAGGAGGATTGAGGATTGAGGATGCGTGTATGTCATGTGTAATGTGTAATGTGTAATAGTATAGTAGTTATCTATCCATGTAATGTGTAATGTGCTTGTAAAATTACTGTGTGTGTGTGTGTGTGTGTGTTTGTGTGTTGTGAAGGAGCGGAGATGAGACAGAAGAGAGTAAAAAAAGAGTAGTCATTTCTACTAATGGCTCATATCATGTACTAGTTGTAATAGTTGTGGTTATCCCTTGTTTTGTTGATAGCAGTATATGTATGTAGTATGTATAACGCATGTGTTTGTGGTAAATGGGAACAAATGAAAATGAAAGAAAATGAAAGATAGCCTCCCTCCCCCTATTAAGTAAAGGATCAAGTATTAAATTGACCATCATTTTTTCCCATTCCCCATCTTCAATCGTACACACTGTAATGATACACAATGCATATCATTTTGGTATTTTATTTTATTCTTACCATTTAATTAAGCAATAAAAGGGCAAATCTTTGAACTTTGAAGTATTATCTTTTGCTGAATTTTTCATTTCCCATCAAATTCATTTTTGTATTTGAGGGGGCCATTTTGAAATGATACTCAATACTCAAACTTCATGCTAAGGATTTTCACAATTATTGGTAATTTAATAAAAAGTAAAAAAAAAACACAGTGTCGTGTTTTTCGTAGATTTACTAGACTCAAAAGTTCATCAAAAAGTAAAATAAAATGAGTTTAATTGAGAATTGAAAACTGAACAAAGGGAAGATATGTTAACTGCACCAAACACTAACATGTAAAATACTAAATATAAGAGTGCGTGAGTATAAAAGGATGACATGAGTTTAGAGTTTAGAGTTGTGAGATATTTTAGTTTAGTTTAGTCAACCTCAACTCATCATACTTGCTTACTTTTACTATCGTAGTTGTTATGTAACTCTGTTCGAATGAAAAGAGGAAGGGTCCCTTTTTTTCTTCTTCTTCTTCTTCTCCATTTTCTTCTCATGCACATTGCATTGTTTTACCTTGATATGCTCAGCCTGAGGTTCAAGTTGAATTTGAGGTTAAGTCTGAGACTGAGACTGAGAGTGAGACTGAGAGTGAGTATGGAGTTTGAGTTTTGAGTATGAGACTACAACTGTGACAGCCACTGTGACCAAGTCTAGAGTCTACAGTCTACATAAATGTGAGTATGTGCATCTCTGATTGTGATTGTGACTGTGACTGGACTTGCTTATCAGAAAATGAAATCAAAATCTAGCTGAGGACGACAAGTTTTAAGAACAGAGGTAAAGGTTTATGAGACGTGTATGTCGTATGTCGTATGTCCCAAGTCGTCCTTTTCTTTTTTTTCTTATTCTTCTTCTCCGTCGTCGTACTTCATAGAGCATTGAGACTTTGAGACTTAAAATATGTCATTGGCTTACAAGTGATTCCAGAGTCCCCATGAGGTTAGACTTTTGGATTTTGGAGTTTGGAGTTTGGACAATGAGAAAATTCAACCTTTGGTTCAGTATTTACTATAGTATAACACACAGGGCAGATAATACAATACAACATTATATAATATAATATTATAAGTTATGTAACATAAAAAACTACTGTGTCTGTGTCTGTGTGATGCATAAAAAAGTAACCTTCACCGACAAAATTTCAATTTATGAGACAGTGTAGACATTTTTTAATTAAGGGAATGAATCCGGGTGGTTAAAAACGTTTTGAGTGATTTTTTTTCATAATAAAATCTTTTTTGTATATTCTGTATTCTGTATTCCGTATTCTTTTTTTTACTGTAAACACTGTGTACATATTATTTGTATGTTGGATTTTATACAGCCCACACCAAAAACAAGAGGGAATTTTCTTTTGGTGATCAGTTCATCACGTTGCGGTTACCACTTACCAGTGCCAGTTGCCAGTTGCCAGTTATCAAGACAGCCTCATATGAGCAGAATGCACACATTTTTAAAATGGACAATCTTCGCTTTGGCTTTGGATTTTAAAATCCTGTTCCAGTCCTTCTTCTTGTCAGTCAAATATGAAAACATGGAAAAATATTTTCGGGTTTCTCAGTTGGGAGCATAAAAGAGTCGACGACGGAGATGACGAGGACCACAAGTCAAAAGACGAAAAGATGAAAATGAAAATGAAAACCAAGATGAGAGACGAGAGACGAGAAAGACGAGGAAGACGAATCGGTAAAAGACATGAAGAGAAAAAAATATATTGTAAATGTAAAAGGTCGGCAAAGTTCTTGTTGTTGTACTCACAATAGTCAGCTTTATCAAATTGAACAGAGAGCATCTCACACTGTAGTTTTTAGTTTGTAGACTGTAGACTGGAGTGAGATAAGGGATTACACTCAACATTCAATCGAAGAGGAGGAGGAGGGAAAAAATATTGTTTCCGGAGTCAAATGTACATATATGAATATGAATATTTCACATGAACAATATACGCTGTACATTATACATTATACAAGATACAAGATCCAGGTAACATGGCTTAGCAGGGAACAATCACGAACTTTGTAACATTTGGAACTTTAGGACATGCAGACATCGTGCAAACAATATTTCGATTTGGAATATGAATATGAATTTGAATTTGGTTTACAACTTGCTCTTTCAGCTTTACACTGTTTCGTATGATACATGTATAATGTGTAATGTGTATGTCGTCTGGATGTATCTTTTTACAAGTTGCTTTACTTGTAGCTGTGGGTTCATGAACAGTCGTAGTTATTCATAATCATACTTTCATTTATCTCTGTATTTATTTATTTATATGTAATGTCCGTGTATAGTTTGTATGCTGAATCCTGTATTTTTAAGATTCTAGTACATGAATTTATACTGTGTATTTTCTTACATAATACAGTGTAATGAATTTACTTGTAACTCGTACACGTTTTGTGTAATTTCTCATAAATATTCTTCAC
Source organism: Sminthurinus signatus (assembly GCA_019776565.1). NCBI lineage: Eukaryota > Metazoa > Arthropoda > Collembola > Symphypleona > Katiannidae > Sminthurinus > Sminthurinus signatus. The sequence goes on from JABASP010000685.1 coordinate 24,481, forward strand.
GATTTTAAATAGCATTACTCGTCTCAGGTCTCAGACACTTTAACACGAATGAGAAAAGTATCTTTATCATTCTTCTTCAACTTGAACTTGAATCTGAATTTGAACTTACACAGATTTTTATCTGTATTTTCATTTGCAAATCATCCTTTGGCTCTGGATTTTTACAATATATTTTAATTTTTCTTTGTAAACCAATCGTTACATTTCCCTGTTACAAATAATACAAAGTTCAAGCTAAAAATACAAAATACCAAAAAATTCTTCTGACAGATTTACAAATTTCATCTTCCATATGTGTGCATGAAAATTAGACTGAATTTACTTGATACTTGATATGAAGAACAAAGTACATGAATACTTTACATTTAAAGATATGCCAACGTTTATAGTATACTTTTCCTGTTTTTCATTTCGAAGCATTTTCGTCAGACAAAAGAAAACAGAAAGGTGACAGTGTTGAACTCTTTACAGATTTTTTCCCACATTTGTGTGAATACTTGGACATTTTGTCATCATCAAGGATCAAGTTCAAGAATCAAACAGTTGAGATATGGATAAAGATGCCGAATATTGTATTGTATTGTGAATATGTGTATCTAGTATATCTATGCTTAGTTTTTGTCCTGGTCAACATGAACATCACTCTCACCGTCACCGTCACCGTCATTGGAGGTCTCTAGTTTATACATACAAAGTTCAACTGCTCATGTGATAGAAACTCATCCCAACTGTCTTCATTACATGATCGATCGCCTCTCCTCCTTACAGCGACAATAATAAAAAGCAGGATGAACAACAAACAATACAAAGCCAACAACCAGCCCCAGCCGATATACAGTACACAAACAACATGTAACGATTCTTTTCCCTTCTCCTCAATCCTCAAGGTGCGATTAACATATGTGGAAAAAAAATGAAAAACACATAAGATACAAAGCTCAAAATAAAAGTCCCATCACTCTTTTCTCTCCATCCTTAAAATTTAAAATGTTACACTATGTCAATGACAACAATAGAATCCAGGACAAAGTAAATAAAGTATCGCACGTTATACGTTACACATACATTTATTATTATTTTTTCAACTTTTACATTTCCATGAAAGTAGTATAGATCACAGGTTGTAAGCATCACTCATATGACGACAATAAGAATGACAATGGCAACGACAGTGACAGTGACTGAAATCTGAAATTTGAGATGAATCTGAGCTGAGAATCGAGAATACTCATATTTAGTTCTCCAGAGAGCAAACGGAACAAACGATTTTCTCGGCCAGAACCAAACAATCCTTCATTTTTCAAGTAGACAAAATAACAAAATGAAATTCAAAACTCATAACTCATCCAGATTTTGAAATTGAAAAGACATTGAATTTCTACGTTTCATCAGGAAAAACACACACACACATTATTTGAAATAAATCTCACTTAATATTTTTAATTTCTGTACAAATGTTGAAATGAGTGAGCAAAAACGAGACACCACAGTAACAATAATAATTATTACTATACATTTGAAAAAATTTAGTATCTACAATGCACAAAGTATACAACAGATTTGTTTAATGTTTGCTCTTTCCCATTCTCCATTCTCCATTCACCATCTGATAAATACTTTCATCAAATGCTCAAAAAAAATTGTTGACTTTAGTAAATTTACAGAAGCAAATTGTTACAAGGAAATATGCTGATCAACAATCAACATTCAACAGGAGCTGACTTTTCACAATAGACTTTTCATTTTCATATTGTCAGCTTGGAGCTTTGGAGCTTGTGTAAACAAATGGTTTTTTTTTCACCCTGTTTTTTCAAGTACGATGAAAGAAATTCCAATTCCTATCTTTGGAATGGAATCTGATCTTGAGAGTTTTAAGCTTCCAGCGCCTCGATTCTTGATTCTTGATTCTTGATGATGAACTGTGGACTTTGGACCATTCATACTTCATACTGTATGTTTAAAATTGAGAGAGAATTTTCTCAGCTCATTCATGATCCATAATGTTTATTATAAAACAGCTCCTCTCAACAAAGAGGAAATTTAACCACTGGAATTTGAATTTGAATTTCAATATAATTTAATTTTCCAACGTGGTGTTTTCTAAAAGTATTTCATACATCTTTTTCCGATTTGTGATTCAAAGATGCAAGCTTTTTTATATACGTCTAAGCATTGGGCATGTGGACAATGGAATAGTATAACATAACATAACATGGATATGAGATACGAGTTGTATAAGATTCTTCTAGGATTTATTAGAATGAAATGGAGTTTTCTTGTGTCAACAAAGAAAGTCAGGGTTTTTCTCACAGAGTTAAAAAACTTTCATAACTCCACATTTCAAATTTTAGTACATATGCATACAACATAATATGTGTATGAAAAAGAGAAAAAGAGACTAAGTCTAACACTGAACTGACTGAAGACTGAACACTGAAGATTGAAGATTGAACAGTGAACATGGATACTCTTATGGGAGTCTGACATTAAGAAAATAATTTAAAATGCTTATGTCATTCCACTGACTGGCCACCCAGCAATCCTTCAGTTTCCTTCCATTGGCGTAATACAATGAGTGCTTACAACCTCCCATTGTACTCCTTTATATCATTTCCCATTCTATCTATTATATTCCATTTCCATTTCCATACTCTTTTTATTATCATATACTCCAAAGTCCAAACTCCAAACTCCAACTTATGATATCACTTGGATTTTGTATTTTGTATTTAGTTATGATTAGACAAGTTAAGGTAGATGGTAGATCTGTGCGCATGATTATGATTATGATTACATGATTCTGACTCTATGACTTTGAGTATGATTGGACTATTCTAAGAGAACATTTTCTCTTCATTTTATCATTCCCTTCAAAAGTATACTGTTTTTAATGCTTAATGTTTAATCGCCATCATCATCATATCATATCATAAAATGTTCAACAAAAAGATACTCATGCTCCTTTGGGTATCCGAGCATATCCCTGAATACTGAATATCATTACTCGTAAATATAAATATTAATATAAATATAAAGATGGTGCATCTTTATTCTTTATATACTATAAAAATTCTCCAGAACATTTCCCCTCATTCTCGTTTCACACCATTTCCCACACATTCTTTCTTTCACCTTCTCACAAGTCACAACTCACAACTCACAATACAATTGTAAAATGAAGAAACCAGGATTCACCAGGATCATAGTACATAGTATAAAGTACAGTGTCTCTTCCTAACTTCATAACTTCACAGACAAGTGCACACTTCACATAGACTATAAAATAAATTGTTTGAAAATCAGCCTATTCTCTTTTGCCTTTTCATCTTAAATCCATAATGTTACTTGTACCTTGTAATTGGTGACTATTGTTAATCAGAATGCTTATGTAGATTCTCTCAAAGCTAAAAACTCAAAGCTCTCAAAAAAAGAAGGCTATAATTTTCTTTTAAATTATGAGGAAGTTTAATATACAGATTACAGATATGTCCTCTGATAATGAGTGGTGAACAACAACAAGGAACAAGTAATTATGCGAGGAAGCCAACGTCAAAATACTCAAAATAGTCAATAGTCAACGAGATTGAAAACTACAATATGACAGCAACAGATGAAAATCCTTGAGAAAGAATGAACAAAAACATTCGCTGTTTGTCATATTGAATTTGAACGGTTTTGTTTATTTTAATATGGTTTAACTTTTTTACTTTAAGTTTTATCCAAGAACTTTGTAGTTTGCAGTTCATAATTAAACCTTCATGTCTCATGTTGAGCATAAATATTTATGTAGATATAGCCTATATCATATAGGTAATGGGTAGATAGTGCGTAAATGAGTAAGAAGAGACTCCCTGCACTGGGCTAATCGCAAGATGGTTGTTAACTAGCAAGAGTCAGATTCAGAGAAATGTTCCTATATTGATTCTTAAGCCAAGAAGAGTAGAGAATATAGTATAATATTTTATTATGAATATGAAGTGACTTATGTTCAATGTGGAGAGTTTTGAGTTTTGAGTCTTGAGTCTTGCGTTTGGAGTGGCGTGCTGTGGTGTGATGGTGACGGAGAGCCAAGAAAATGTCACCAGTATCAAGTGTAATTTTCATACAAGTTCATTAGGACAGCAACAAGCGACAAGTGTGTTCACGGTTCAGGATTCAGGATTCATGATGATAAAGAGATGAAGAAAGAAAGCAAGTTGAAAGTTGGAGATGCTGGAAGTTGAAGATGGGATTTGAGATGGGGGAAATAAATAAATAAATGAAAATGACGATATATTATACAGTAATCTTAAGAGTAGTAAATACTACATTGTATCATCCATTATTATTATAGACCGAGTTGGGTGGAATAAAATAAAATTTATATGTTAAGAGTTAAGAGTTTAAAGTAGATGACTACAAGCATTACAATATACGATATCTACAGGACTTTACAAGACATGAATTCAGATTCAGATTCAAATGCAGATGCAATTGTTTGTGGACTGTTTGCTTTTACCTTGAACATCATGCTCTATAGTTATACAGTTTAATGTGTACAGTATACAGTATAGACATCATACATAAAATATCATCTAAATACTAAATATCGTACAAACTACAAGCTACAATCTATGTACAATGTACAATGTAAAAGTTACATCAAAGTTTAAACTTTACCCAGGATTATTATTATGAGGAGGAGAAGAGAAACTGAAAAACGTGGAAGTTGGAACTTGGAACTCAGCGGCAATCGTAGATAGATCCATGTATATATATTCAATCCGTCCCATAAATATTTCACACATTCATTACAATGCTGCCTACTCTCAAAGCTTAAATAAAAGTTATGGGGCTGACGCGGCATGCACAAGTCCACTCACTATTCACTATTCACTGTATGAATGAATCTAAAATCTAGGATTCAAGAATGACATCCTTATACGGGCACACAGACAACGGACAACGGACAACACACTCAAGTACCAACCACCAACTACAAACTACAAACTACACAAACTACATGAACACTGTACATTGTACATTCTACCACCGTCCACGGGAGTTTCCTCAATCCAATCCAATCTCCAGTCCTCAATTCTCAATTCTCAATCCTCAACTACAATCATCATGCACAATTTACAATGCACAATGTACAGTGTACAAAATACAAGCTGTTCCAACTAGAGGAAAAAGTCCTTGATGATGACCCATTCAACTTGTCTGCATTAGTCATATGACCGAGCTGAATAGAATAGAATACTTAGAACAGAACAGAGAGAAAAATCAAACTATCGATATTCAAATTGAACACTAGAATTTTTCAGCTGCTGCTCGAATCAGTCCAGTTTTCTACCTCTTGAATTTGGCTCTGAGGAAAAGGTGCAAAAAGCATAAGATAAATCCTGATTTTAATTCTCTTTTAAATTTGAAATTGAATTTGATGTTTTTTTTTTTAAATAATTCTGGATTTTTTCTTCATTGTAAACTTGACGTGGGCTTTTATAAATATAATAATATGATACAGTTTACTGGTAAGGGAAATTTTCGATGATGATGAGGACGAGAATGGATAGATTATGCAGATGAGTGATGGAAGAACAAAAGGACAAAACTACAGAGAAGAAAGAAGAGGAGTAGGAGGAGATGGAGGATGTGAGCTTGGATAATTTCTTGAGCATGAGTTTGGTTTTGAAAACGATTGTCTTGGCATTGCACCGTTTGAGATTGAGTTGGAGTTTGAGGTTGAATTTGAATTTGAGTTAGTTTGTATACTTTAGCTAGGTTCGGTTCGACTTGGTTTGGTTTGGTTTGGTTGCAGAGAGTAGAGAAATATACATAGAAACAGAGAAATGGAGGATGAAGTAGACTAGAAGAAAAGATGAAGAGGAGAAAGAGCAACAGGTATATCGTACATCGTACCTGTACAAGTACAGCGAGAGATGGAGAAGGGTCATTAGGAATCAGCAGACATAGGCAAAAGGGAATTTTTTTATCAACCCGCTGAGAGAGAGGGAATTTTTTTATCAACGTCTTTGACCCCCCGCCGTTATGTTTAGCGGCGAGCATGTGGAAAGGGTCCACACATCCAAATACAAATCCACTACAACAGCCACAGCAACAGCAACAACCATAGATCGAATCAAGCAACAACCAACAACCAAGGAGAAGATGTAAAAACGTCTGACTGTGACTCTGGCTCTGACTCTATGTACAATGTACATATTCCACTGCTCCTTCTTCTTTCTTCCTCTTGTTTTGGATCTTGAATTTTAGTCTGGTCTGGTTCAACTGCCTCTTGAATCTTGAATCTAGAATCCGGAATCTTGAATCTATCTTGAAACAGTATTGTTGAACACTGAACACCGAACATTGAACGTTGAACGTTGAAAATCATCTTGAGACTTGAGACACTCACTTGCAGGTTTCTTTCAATCCTTTCTTTCTTATACATTCTCCATCTCCATTCTCCATTCTCCATGTTGGCAACCCCAGTGCTTTGTTGCTCCAGCCATTTGACGGGATTCAAAATATACCCTACACCCTACAACACACGTATTAGATATGTACATGGACATGGGTAGAGAATCAAGAATCAAGAATAGACAAGGAAAACCAGAACAAGAAACACGCAATCCAGATTCCGCTCTATGGTTTATGCTATGTATATGAAATGTCTATTTGTTGTGTCCGTCTCCTCTCGTCTGTTTTTCGGATGCCCGAAATGTTGTTGATGATTATGATCCCAGTCCAGTTTAATGTGTATTGTAAGTTGTAAGTTGTACATGTATAATGTACTTGCTACATTTTTACAACTAGTTATGTACAGACAAACAAGTTGTTCCTCTGGACGCTCGATCTGTTTCTGTTTCTCCATTTCTATTTCTGTTTCTATTTCTATTTCTTGCTCTGCCACCCGGAGTCCTCGTCCGAGTTAAAGTCGGAGTGGAGTCTGTGGTTCCTCCCTTCCCTTCCCTCTGGCTCTAACTCTGATTTTATGTTTGACTTGAGCTCATTCCTTATGAATTCCTATATCTTGCACAGGTACTTTAAGCAGGTGTAATGTGTAATGTGTACATATCTAACTGTAGTATAAAAGTGCATAATACATAATACAGATACACAAAGACTTTTTCAATCCACGTCTGTCTCTTGTACTTCATCTCACGATTAATCAACCTTTAATCATTCAACTTAAGGCATAGAAGCACTGCAGCACTGCAGTATGCTCTTTGTGAAGGAGTTGGAAGTTGGAATTATTAGGCAGCTCATTCTCACTTGTGCCAGGATTTTTTTCTGCATACTTTATACTTTGCATGTATTATATTAATATTAATACTGAATGCTGAAGGTAGAACGTGGAACAAACGTTTTTTCATCCACTCTGTTTTATATGTTGTGAAACCATCTCAAGTATTTCTGTGTACCTCAGGTCAGTATTATCACATATACGCCCATACTAAAATTTAAAATCCCTCAACCCTCAGTTACTAGTCTAGAGTCACTAGTCTAGAGTCCAGAGTCCCAAGACTCAGTTAAAAGATCCATGACATGGATCATAGACCAAAGAGGAAAGCAATTCCTGGACATGGAATCATTAAACTAAACTAAAGTATTTTAAATCAAATCAAAACCAAACCTACCTTCTTTCCTTCTTTCTTTCTTTCATCCTCCAGCTTCCAGCCTCCGGCCTCCGGCATCAACCACGCTCTGAGAAGGATACACATGAAGATACTTATATAATATGAGTATGAGTAGAAGCATGAGACACAAATACTCATCTCTAAATATCCACTTTGATCCTTTCTTTGGTTACGGTAATTCACCCAACGGGAAGAATTTTTCTTCAATGAGTTTTCTCTTTTACTAAGGAATGTACACATACGCATTGGCTCTGCATTCTGTATAGTTCGTAGTTTGTAGTACACATGTGTAAGTATGCATCTTTCTCCTTTCTATATTCTATATGAACAATGAACATTGAACATACATAATGAATACCGAGGAAATGTATCTATTTATTTGTGTCCCTGAACGTTTTAAATTCTCATTGTTATTGTGTGTAGTGTGTAATGGTAAGCAGTGTACAGTGTACATTGTACACATGGCACATACCTCTAATACCTACCTCGTCAAATTCCTTCTGAATACTTGAGCATTGAACACTTGTCAAAATGAGAAGGCGGAGAACGGAGAATAAACACTTGTTGGAACTGGAAGTTGCTGGAATTTAGAGTAGGAGCACTTTTTACACATGTAATTTATGACCTAATCAATCTCATATAATAGTGTACTTATGACCTGCATTTAGTATTATATTTTAAATAAGTATTTATATTATATTAAGCATTAATAAACTGACTTGTTAAACAGGTAATGCCACATAAAAATGCTTTTTAACACACAATGAATATGAGCATCTTTATACGTTGACAGTATGAATTTGGTGTAATATTTAGATGAATTTAAAACAGCAATAGAAAATGTTTTAAATTATAATACTGTATTTGTTTAATATGTATATATATATTATCATGATTTTATCTATGTTCAATTAAAAAAGATAGCTGTGGTTCATGTTTTGTTTATTCAAATACTTTTACGTTTTATCATAGTTATTTTTATATTTTTTATAACATGAGCTAAATTGGACTACTTTGTGATATTGTGTTATTTTCCTGTACATATACTTTTTCTAAGCATGTTGTACAATAATCAGTGTAACTATATTTTTAAATTAATCAATCGAGAGTATTTTGAACTATCATAAAAATCAAAGTACGATATACATGATAAATGATAAATGGCACACGGTATAAATTTTCATTACCTCCTTTGGTAATAAAGTTAAATTGCAATTACAATTTTGGTGTCTACTTACTTGTTAGCCTTCTGATATTATTGTGTTGCACCACAAAAACGCTTCACAAAAAATTAAGCTTCAACTTTTAATTAATGTATCATCAGTAATCCCTATTAGTATTTTACATAGAATTTAAAAGGAAGAAGTTAGGAGTTACGCAACTTGAAATCCGGATTTAGTTGCTCGTGGATACTTTTGCAGTTTACAGTAGGAGCATGGACAACCGCCGAACCGCATCACATTTTCACATTCTAATTCACAATCAATCAAGACAAAAGAACACCGAGTTTTAAAGAATAGTCACAGTTATTACAGACAACTATTTGTTATTTTCAATCAAAATGATCTCTAAAATGTGGGACTTACGTGGAACAAAAGAAACTGCAATTTCCGGATCAAATCTTGGGGGTTGCCTCCCTTCGGACATTTTTTGCTGACACCACGGTATCACGTTCATCCTGATGGTCCACAACAGAATAAAGGACAGGACGATAAAGAAAGCAACCAGCAAACTTAAAGAACACCTGTGCATTTCCATTTTCCAGTTTCACAATATTTTCACCGTTCTATTTATAATATATTTTTCCTTTCTTTTTTGCAGGGTTTTCTTAATACTGTTGTACTGTGGGTAATTTGAGACTTGAGATGATTAATAATAATTTATGTGTGAAATAAATGAAGACAACCCCAAATTTTGCAATGTTCAGTTTTCAGTTTTTAGTGTTCAGTGGGATCCAGAAAATCAAAATGGAGGTTTGAAAAAGGTTTACCCACGTTTTGTACATGATATGGAACTAATTTTGACTCGGATCTCAGATTATGATTCGGATGTCTCTTCTGTGTTGTCATTTGACGAATCACGTGCATTCTTGAGTCCTGAGTATTGCGATTGGAACTTTGAAGCTCCTTTTCAACACTCAAAAGTATTTTAAGCTGGGGTAAACAAGCTTGTAGTTATACATGCGTAAGGACATGATAAGTAAATACAGAGGAGCTAAAGGAGAGAGGTTGTCGGGGAGTGAGGTTTTCTTTTATTTGGAATTTGTAATATATTTAGAGAAAATTTAATTATGTGGCTGATAAACACTCAACAGTTGATCATTCACGCGGCTATCACATGCAGACGCAGAAAATGAAATGGAAAGTCAAGTAAATATCGAACAGAGAAAGTAATAGCATACATAATGTATTATATATATTTTATTGATATCTATAAGCACAAGTTGACAGTTCAAGTGCTTCCTTCTTCAGTTCTTCAGATTCTTCCGTTTCTTCTTCCTCCTCCTCATCCTTCTTCTTCTTTTACTTGATCCAGATACATGAGACATGAGTAGGCGAGAGAGTAAGTGGATAGAAGCCATAGATTGGAAATGATTCATTTTATTGCCTCATCATTTAATTTTCCACCTTCCATCTCCTTGACACCGAGTAATGTGTGTGTTTATGTCACCTGAGTGAAGAAATCCTGTCTGTCTTAATCAAATAAATAAACTTTGATGTCAACATTCAGTGACATTTTCCTCTTTTCACTATTTATTTAGTGAAATTTTGTCAAATGCTGATCCAATATCCGATGTAGCATATTTTCGTACTTGTAGGTTGTAAGTGTATGTGCAAGTACACGTGTGGGTACATATCAGTGTGGAACTGTTGCTTGAACTGGAGTAGATAAATACTCTACACTCTACACTCTACACTCTACACTCTACATTGTACAATACATTTAACATGACATGTTTACTCCAGCTTAAAAAAGTCCTTGATTTTTTCCCAATCTCAATCCAACAATGAAAGAAGAAAGGGCTGAATGACTCGTAAGGAAAAGGAAGAAAGAGAGAGAGACAGAGAAAGGAGTAGAAGTGGAAGTGGTGTTGATGTTGATGCTGGTGTTATTTTTTCATGAACAATCAAGTCGTCATATTCTGCATGAAATAGTCCATCCAAAAAATTATACAATAATAACCACACACATTACCTTTACACATAGCTTATATTTTATAATATATTATACCACATCACAGACATTAGTCAAAAATCAAGAGTCTGTCCAACCATATGATCATTTTATACATGAAAACCCCACATAAACATAACATGTATGTAGATTTGGAGAAGAGGCCGTTTTTATTATTTATATGTTATAATATGCAGAGTTTATATTTTATATGATGTGTGTGAAATGTAGATGATTCTTCTTTCTTATTCTTATTCTACAACTAAAATCTTGATTTTTTCAAAGTCCTCAGACGTAAATTATTAAATAATCCTTATACAGGGTTTGATGTGCAGTGTACAGTGTACAGGTGTACAAGTAGATATTATACAGAGTTTTTCTTACATATGTGAATTATAAATACACTCACTCACTCAGAGTCAGAGTCAGAGTCATCGTCAGTCGTCAGTCACCCTTTTTGTACTCATGGATGGTCGATGATAAAGAGATGAAGTGAGAGAGAAATAGAGGGAAAAGTGCTGAGTCATCATGACAATTCTGTGCTGGCTTGGCTGTTCACTATATTCACTATTCAGTGCTCAGGCATTATCATATCATTTTCTTCCATAAGTTGAAAACCCAGCCTTCCTTTTCTCATTACGACCATCAAAATCAAAATCAACATCTAGTGAATGTCCATGTCAAGACAGCTCGCTGGATTTCCTCGCCTTTCCCTTCTTCTCCTTCATTCTTCCTTCTTCATACTCCATTCTTCATCCACACACAACACATCACATCACACACATATCATTTTTCTACATGGATACTGTTATTATTTTTATGATTGTATAAGAAGGTCTACTTGGAATAGGATGGGTTTTGAGTACTGAGGGACTGAGTATATACTCATCCTTTTGCTGTGATGATGTGATCCTTTTTGATCACACAGAATACATGGTACAAAGTACAGAGTGTATCATTGCCATCTCCTCCTCTTCCCCTCCCCCTTCTCCTTCTCCTTTCAATTCCTTCTCACAGAGTATAAAAACAAATCTAAATTTCAATCACACGCATACAAAGTACAAACTAGAAAATATCACAGCATAAATATAATAAATATGTGTATCCTATTTTTTCATCCATCTTAAGAAAAAACATGAACAATCTTTCAAGTAGTGGGGAAAATTAAAACATGTTGAGACATATGCTCTCATCGACGCCTTCAATTCACAATTCACTCATTCATTCATTTTTTAAAATACTCTTCTTTTGTAGTTTCTATTTTGTATTTTCTTTTTGTCCTTTGTACTATGTGTGTGATATTTGTATTTTATACGGAGACAAAAAGGAACTAAGGAATATTTTTTGAACCTATAATTACGTGTGTATTTTGTACTGCCCTTTATTTTCTCCAACCTCCGATTAAATGCTTCTTTATGCAATTTTCTATTTTATATTGTCTAATATCTAAACAAAACAACATTTAAAATTTAGACACGTGCAGCTTTCACATTGTGATTCTTTTAGTCTGCATGTATATTTTTCGGGGTTTTCGGAGAAAGATTAAGCAAAAGTTCTTTTTTAGTTTTGTTAGATGTAAAATTTAAATGTAAAACTAAACGATGGAAACATGGAAACAGAAAAGCTATAGTATGACAAAAGTGCTCTTTTCTGTAATCTGTAATAACTTTGATAGATTAATAAGTAAAAGGGGAAAGAAAAATAGAACACAATTAGAGGGCATAAATCCTCGTCGTTGTCGAGCCTTGATATTTTTATATTTTTCTACCTTTGATACTTTATTTTTATTTTTACAAAGGCAAAGGCTGGCACGTCTTCTTAATTTTATTCAATTATTCAGTTATGACAGTAAAAGAGTAGTTTAACATTGAGTAATAATATAGGGAAAATGAATGCAGGGATGCAGTATTTCCATTTTCACCTTTAAATCTACTGTATACAGTATACAGGTATGGAAAATAGAAAATGGAATATGGCCCATTCACGTCTATTTTAATTTTTAACGCTTCATTTGTCCTTTCGGCCCCTTTTACAAAATTACAGATAAATTTTTACTAATTGCGAGGACTTCAACTTTAACTTTAACTCAAACTGAAACTGAAACTGAACTGGAGATGATACTTACACGAGAACTTGAACCGTAACGACAAAAAATATATGCTCATTTTTATCTTTCACCGCTTACTTTCTTCACATCCGATACGCTTCTGACTCTTGATGACAATAAAGAATTAGCTGGCTATGTGTAGAATGTAGAATGTGAAATGTAAAATGTACATGCTTTTCATTGCTGTTGTGGAACTCCAGAATCCAGAATCCAAACTCACGTCCAATGAAGATGATCCTATCCTATAAATTTGGATTTATGACTCTTTTAAACTGCTCCTTTCTTACCTTTCACTTCATTAGTTGTTTGTAGTTTGTACCGTATAAAATGCAGAATATGTGGTACTTGGGTTTATCTTTTATCTTTTATCTGTTTCCAAAAATTCAAAGACATTAGTCACAGTGTCAAAATTTCAAGAGCCGGATTTTACACATGAAAAAGTCTTTTTAATAAGAATCACGTTATATGTTATATCGTACTTTAGACAATTAAAATTCAATTATTTCAAACATTTCCCCATAAAGTTCACCATTTAACATTTCCCATAATGTACGATATTATAAAAAATTAGAGATTCGATTCATAAAATTTTTATACCATTCTGTACTAGCGCGTCTATTCATTATTCATCGTCCTCAACCTCAAACCTCAAACCAATAGAAACTGCTACAAACTAGAATCTGTTACCAGTTCCCAGTTATAAATTATACATGGTAAATTCCAAAGGAACTGTATAGAAACTGGAATTTTGAATTTAAAATCGTTGGTTCTTGTAGATTGTGGATGTACTCACATCTGCATTCAGCATTCAGCATTCCGTATTCCGTATTCAGTATTCAGTATTGAGGAAATTGAAACTGGTCTTTTCTCTTGTCATTAATTACGTGAGGAGTGACTCAGATATAAGGTAATATAAATCACACAGTTATGTTACGCTACATTATGTTATGTTATTTCATTTCATTTCATGTCATGTTATGTTATTATGCTAGAAGGTATAGGTGAGCATTGCGGATTGAGCATTGAGGATTGAACAGTGAACAGTGAGCAATCATCCTTGTTATTTTTCAGTTTTTGTCAATGTGTACTCTGTACAGTTTACATATTTTATTTCCCTTGTTCGCATACTGCTGCTGCTGATGCTGCTGCTGCTTTATGATGACAGAAGGGAGTATTGAAATCCTGTATGGTACGTAAAAGGTTTGACTCATGTACAGAACGCAGGACATACAGCATAAAGTATACAGTTGTACATTTACATGGTACATGGTACATTGTACACTAGACACAGTACTATAAAGTATAATAATGACTTAATTAAAGTATCGACTAGATGAAACTTGAACACTGGGCATTCAAACTAGTTTCTGCTAGAGTCAATAAATGTAGTTGTAGTTTGACTCATTGTTCAATCCTCAATCCTCAATGTTCAATGTTCAATCTGTGTACCACTACGATGCGTATATGAAAGCTAGTCCATCTTCATGAGTGTATCATGTATTGCGTATTTCTTATTCCTTAGGGAGACAGCAGTGTTAATTATTGCAGAGAAATCCAAAAGATGTTGTAGGCAGACAATTATTGTCAATCCTCAATGTCATTATCATACAGGACACAAAGTACAGCATAGAATACAATATACAACAATATACAAGTGTACACGGGATTGGGTGCAGCTAGAAACAGAAAAGAGCACAGTTATTCCTCATTTATTCCTCAGACATGTTGAGTCTCTTTTGATACGTATAAGAAACTTTTACAATTTCACAGTACTTTATTTAATAAATTATTTGGGTTCTCTTTTGATTTTTGATCCAGTTGTTCTTTTTCATAAACATCTCAAAGGAAAAAGGTCACTAGGAAATATCTAATAGTCACGAGGAATCAAGTCAATGATTAGTTTTTTGACACTACTCTCGAGTCACAAATAACGAATTTTGTAATTTTTTTTATATAATTCAGGACTATGTTTTTATCACGGATTTTAATCAATCAAAAAAAGATCTTTTCTGATTGTGAACAAGGATCACTATTATTTTGTTTTACGATTTTGTCGACAAAGTTTTAAATTTTCATGTAAAAATGGTTTTCTCAAAGCTCAAAACAGCCTTGTTAGATATTTGATCAGTATTTTGTACATTCTGTAGCTAGTAAAAAATTATTCATTTATTATCTATGGTCTACAGTTTAAAATGTTTATCCACCCGTCTCTCCAAATTCTACTTAGTCGGCTTCATTCTTCGTGTGAATTGGAAAGTCATCATCATCCTTTCTGCATGATTAAGTCCAATTCAATCTCACGCGTTAACTAGTGTTGTTATCATTGAAACACACATTGTACAGTGTACAATGTATACAACGTACAAAGTGTGAAACGGTGATCAAGATGAAGAATAGAAGAGGAGAATGAAAAGAGAGGACTTGAGACTCGAATAGCAGATTGACGTCCTTAATTAGGTTTAATTACACTTTGGCTCTCTTTCACTTTCGCCGCGAGCTTTTTTCACTTTATCTCCTTTCCTTTTCTTCTCCTCTTTTCTTTGTCTACAGTCAGTTTTAATTTTAATGTTTGGTTTGTTTTTTATTTATCTGTCATCGATATTTCTGTACGTTTCTATTTTGTGTTTCTATTTGTTTTCTGTTACTATGCTTTTTCAGTTGTTTTTTCTTTTTGTTTCAATCTTCTGTATACATCATTTTTTTACTGCTATTTATTCTGACTTCTGACACAAAAGGACATCCGGAGTCAAAAAGTAGATTGAAACATCAAGCGTCAAGCATCAAAAATAATGTGGAAAATGGAGGAAATGATAGTGTAAAAAAAGGGAATTATATTAGATAGTGACAAATGCAATACAATGTCCCGATATTTGATATCTTGATACTTTGAAAGTTGGAAGGAAACGCCTTTTCTAATTTTTATTTTTTGTATTTTACAAAAACACCTTGAACCTTGGCACTTGCTGTAGCTGACAGATAGACGATAGACTTGTCTCAATTCTTTGTTCTTTTATGTATGATGCTTTGAAAACGTAATTAAAATCCAGCTGCTTCGCCATTTTTGAGTATGAATGCTTTCTAAAGGGGTTTCATTTAAACAAATGCACATTCTATATTTTACTTGTATCAAGTTTGCAGAGTTTGCAATTTATCATTTATCAAATAAATGCATCTGAGTAGTTTTTTGATTTTGATAAAACTGTACAAGACATAATTTACATAAGGGGTATCACATACATGTGTAGTTGGAAATCAAATGCTGTTTGTGTCATTCTAAATGAGCTACTAGATAACACAAGTACCAAGTACATGCTACATAATACACAGTAGAAATACACATTGTACATTCATTTATTATTCAGACGAAGAGAGATGGTAAGATATGTATTTTACACGTACTAATTGTAAGTGGACAAGTTAACATGAGATTTCTGGCTTCTTTGCTTAATCTTGAATGCTGATTGTGCAAATGATAAATATAAGAGTCGGTAGTGACACTGGACATTAGACATTAGACATTGGGCTGGGACACATGGACACACCTGCCATCTCCACTAACTAACTTACCGGATCACAATTGTGCTACATACATGTATACTTTAAAACCCTGTGACACCTCTACTCTCTACAATCCACACATGTTTCTCTAGACTCTAGAAAATTCTCCTTCAATCATTAAATTATTATGCTCATCTTTATTCTTTTTGCACTGTGGTTTATCATTTTTTGAAATTTTTATAATTATTATGAATGAAACTTTCAGTACAGTAAAAACGGCAAAAATATTGAAGGTGATGGAAATTAAATCATTTTTAATTTTTATATGCTTTGTGAACCGAGTGAACATGAGACAAAAAAAAATCAAAAGTTGTATGTATTTATATTTATAAGATATTTATAAGCCTGTCATTTATAATAGATGGGAGTAAACGATAATATGATGATACATCATCATCATGTATAATGTATAATGTATCGTGAACGATATGATATGGAATTTTCATTTTATTTCCTGACTCTTAAGAAGAAAAAGACGGCGTCAAGAGTCGAAAATGTAGGATCTAGGATCTAGAATCTAGGATCAAGAATGAAGAATCAGTATCAAGGTGAGCAAAATAAAGGAGACGAACAAGGAGGAGGAGAGGACGTTCAGAACTCATTCAGTTGTTAGTTGTTATTGGGTTGAACAATCTTTCCATCTATAAGAAACGTCCCGATCCAAAAATTGAAACCCATCAATTCTCAGCAAGAGACGGAGGAGAGAGGTGAGTATCACAATGAGACATTAATATCTGGATGAGAACGTCAAACGTCCAGCACGACTCGGTACATCTAATATCTACCATCGAGTATCTAGTATAGCACAAAGCACAAACCATGGTAAACATTTTACTCATAATAAGTAATGTGTACATTGTACTGAGAACTGAGCCCGTTTAAATATTTAAATGTCTCTCAGTTTGCCACCAATTCAAGACGAATACACACAACAACATGAGAAAAACACTCTTCTCATATTTTATACATTTCTTCCACCGCATCTAATATGTGAGATACAATATGTGACAATACAAAATACAGATACGGATTATTATATTAAATGCTTTGTAAAACTTATTATTGAAACAGCTCTTTATGAACTTTTACATGACTTTATACAAAATATAAAATGACAAAATTTCAAGTTACAAGCTCTAACATAATTTTAATACTCCTTTAAAATTAAACATTTCGAAGGAATTCCAGTCCTCACAAATCACAAACTCTCCGTCTGTGGGTTGTGATTCATTCAGTACCATCATGTGTGTTGTGTGTTGTTTGGATTGTTCAACAAAGTCAAGTGTGTGTTCAGCCAGAAAAGGAAACTTTTGTGGTCATGTCACCATTACACCCATATGTACCATGTACAATGTACAGTAAAAAAAACTTGAACATACTCTAATGTTTTTGTACATGGTACTTTGTAAGATTACATAAACCAATGACACATGTTCCTTAGTAAAAGCTAAACATTAACTAAACACCAAATTCTAAATTCTAGATGGCTTACATTGAGCAAAAGTATAAATACTAAATGTACAAAGTACAAACCATTTCTTTCTTTCTCGTATAGATAAACTTATGTTCTTGTATAAAGTGACGACTTCTAAATACTTTTTTATAGAAACATCAAAGACAAATATCTAATACGTACAAGGGAAAGGCGACGGCGACGAAAAACATGGGATAAAATGACAGTGTTTTCTAATCATACATGCACAAGACATGAGACACGAGGCAAAAGGCGGAACATTTTTTTTTTCATTATTGTGTATTAGTAAATCAAAGACGTTACCGCCTTTACATGGATAATGAGCAATATCAGAATTGTATCAGGAATATTTAAACACCTCTTTGGTGATTTTGGTCCTCCACCTGTATTTTACATATATATGAGTGTGTGTGTGTGTCTGTGTTTGTGTTTGTGGCATAGTGAGTAGTGATTCAAGCCTAACAATATAAGTAATTGTATTACATAAGTAGACCTTTTATCTTGTATTTATTCTTCTATTTTCCAGTTCCAGTTCCAGTTCTAGTCCAAGTTCTCCTTTTGCCTCATCTAAAGTACTCATACATGTACATTAAGAAGATAAAAAAAGGAATTCGATTGGAAACATACATGTTCATTGTACAAAGATATTGTTGGACACATTACACATTTGATGTTGATTTCCCTCACACTCTCTCTACAAGTTGAGAGTTTAGATAATAATAATACTTGTGTCTAGTGACAGCAACATGTATTGACAAAAATGTTCCTGATAATCCTATTCTGTTATTGACGTGTCTATATAGTCCATACATATATGATGCATATGTATACATACACATAGATAAAATTGACCAGCATTGATTCGTATGTATAGTTAGAACAGTACATACAAATGCAATTGTCATTTGTACTTTGTCCATACTCTTGTAGAATATACAAGAAGGCAACTAAAGATGAAAATAAGAAAAGCAAGAGTATGAAGAGGATCGGGATGCAAAGGCTAATGGTTAGTTCAGAGCGTCGTCAGAGAAGTGCATCCATTTATATCCTGTCATGTTTACTGCACTTTGATAACAATCACTTCAATACATGTATGTATTATGTGTGTGTGTGCCCGATTGAATAATATACCTTGTACAATGTAAACTACATTCACACATGTACTCATATCTAACATGTATGCACATTGTACATTTATATGTGTAAAAATTACGAATATATAATACACAAAATACAAGGTACAAGCTGTATTCTGTATGACGATAAATAGTACATACATTCATTTTTTAACCGAATTTCCTTTTATATTATACATTTAATGAATCTATATATATTATTTCTAGAGCGTTCATTTTCGAATAATTTTCGTTCTCGGATTCCGAAACGAAAAATACGAAAAGTTTTTCGGATTTCGAGACGCTGTCGGTTTTGCACATTTT
>JABASP010000686.1:0-43839 GCA_019776565.1 Sminthurinus signatus
GGAAACACCAGCCAAAATCGGCTGATAACTTGCCAAAACTTCTCGTACTCTGTATATTAAACTTTCTGACTGTAACATTCAAACAGAGCACACATCAAAAATCAATTACCGGCACTGACAAAATATAAGTTAGTTTTCAAATTAGTTAACAATTTACTTTGGTTCGTTTACCATTGTGTAATTTGTAATTTTCGTGATATACACCATGTTGTTGTTTTGTTGTTCTACAGACAAACTGTTTTACAAATATGATGATTATGATGATAGGCGGAAGGAGTTAATATAAAATGGCAGGAAGAGGCTAAATGGAGTATAGAAATCATAGGATGTTATTTGAATTTAATACATAATTTTAGACGGTTAATAAATGTGTTTTAGCACATATATTATGGTTTGGTTTATCTATTCTAAGGTTTCAGTTTTTGTATAAAATATTATCCTTTAACTTCAAACGCTGGCGAGTTTCTCAAAGCTGATCCACCGCTCTTCATTTGTATCATACCTTTCTTGATGGTATTAAAAGTTATCTGATTGCATGAATCGTCTAAGGTGTTTCCTTTCGAGTATAATTGAAGCAGTAGCGCAACCAAGTAAATAGATATACATTCCTCTTTATACACACTATACATATTATGTGTATACGTATATTTCAATACCAGCCATGTCTTTACAATGTTTTAAAAATATATACGTACAATAAGAAGGATAAATATACACTGTATTTATTATTATTATTAAACAGTGTTCGATGGACATGGATTCTATTATATTCCATAGATGTGGATATCTTTGTCATATTTTTGGTCTATAAAATACTAGTATTAGTTTCTCCATTGTACATTTATATATATATACAATAGTGAATTGTAACAATACGAGAGTTCTATTTCCATCCATCCACTCTTTGTGGTTATCCATAATACAATTTATGAAAGCTGAAAGTTTGATGTTTAAAATAATATTTGTAAATATCTAGTAAATAGAAACATGTACATACAATGTACATGCATGTATACAAACAATTGCTTACATTTCGGAAGACTGTTGGAGTCTCAAAGTCTCTTCCTTCAGTTTTAAACGGCATGTGTTGATAAAAGCTCTAGATATTGGTGAATGTACACAAAAGCATTTATTGTAGTTTATGTGATGGCATTGTGTGAGAGTGAAATAAGAAGCTGTGAACAAATTACTTTGAATACTTTGAACACCGAGACCTCGCGTGGTTTTGGGTTTTCTGTACTCTCTGTACCGAGCCGGTTTTAAGGTATATCCTCTGCCTATTACCTATTCCCTTTCTTGTTCCTGTTGTTTGTTGTTTGAACATTATAGATGACTCAAGAATGGGTTTAAAGTCGACATACTTATAATTCTAACAATTAGACATTATTTGAGAATAGTATAAAGGATAAGTCCATGTAGATATGTACATTTTAAGTACACTACAACAAACACGGGCGTATGTGTGTATATATATTCCTAAGCCTACATATGTTTTTCTTTTGGAGTGTCCAAAAGGTTTGTTCTGTGCACTTGTTGCCTATAAAACATATATATACTATAAACACAGAAAGAGTCTTGATGTGTACTTGTTCATATATATATACATATATAAATGCCTACACATTCTTTACTTGGTAATCCAAGAGTGCAAATTCCGTTCTCTTGTTTACATTTACATTTAAACTGATAAAAAGCAATTGGAATATAATGAACGTCATGTACACTTGCACTTCTACATATATGCATACTTTGCAATCATTTAATGCTAATACGCTATGATTTATACTCTCACTGCTATTTTTCATCGTCACTCCTAACGCTACATACAAAGACAGAGACAGCCCTGACCCCATGGGGGATTTTGAATATATGAACAGAAACATATTTTTTTTAACTGAATCAAACTTTGGCTTATCGTCGGTTTGTCTTTGATTTGAAATATTTTGGAATGTATTGTGTATTTATTGTCTTTAACTATAAAGGATACAAATATATCATGTATCTTTTTATTGCCCCACACCTGGCTGACCGCACTTTTAAAAAACAATGTATTACAAAAGTTATATACTTATGTATATGTATGTATATTATACATAGTTTAAACAGATATATAGAATGAAACATGGACATAATATAATATTATATTATACACAATGTACATAACACTTTATCAGGATTTCATGTGTGAAGAAAAATGGTAATAAATAGGAAAAAAAAGTAAAATAATTTCAAATGAGGCTATCATTTGTATAATATTGACTATTAATTATATATCTGTGTTTACTCTGAGGAATGTAAATAATTTACATGTATTTTATACGTCAAAAAATTGAGAGTCAAAGAAATTATACACATGAAAAAAAAATTGGTTGTCTAATATACAAATATGTACATTTATACACTTGAACTTGTGTATATTATATTATGTACATACGAGTAATAGTATGTAGATATTCTGGATTCGAGATATTTACTATGCTCTTGATGCGGTTCTACTTACAAAAGAGTTGTTGTTTTCCAGGCGCAAAGGTAGGATAATTACGATAATTAATATGAAGAAGGATGAGGCATCTAAGTTGTCCTGTCATGTTTCCTTTTTATAAAACTTAAAGACTTGGATATGTGCGAACGCCAACACACCAATATCCATGCAACTAATACCATAATATTATCATGGTTTTTCTTTTGTAATACTGGCAGTTGGTATATGAAATACAAATACAAATGTGATTTGTACATATAAATAATGCATCATGTGTAAACGAATGAGGGTAATATAATCACAATCTGCAGGGGAAAAATGAACAAAAGTTCCAATCTATACTTTTATATTATTTCTATATGGAACACTTTTGCTTACATATTTTTGTAGGTGTACTTTGTACGTTGAACGTTGTGTACATGTACATATACACGTATATTTTCCACCAGTAGAACAATATTGAATAGGGTAGTCAAGGGTAATTGTGAGATTTTCTGGAAATGGATTAGTAAGTCTAAAATTTTGAAGATGTATTATTCTATTACCGTATTACTGAAATTTTGGTCCAAAGATCAGGAAATTTTTTGATGTGAACATCTTTTGAAAGTTTCTTGTCATGTTATTTTCTATCCTTTCATCCTGGCGTCCCTCAATGCAGCCTGTTATTTGACTCGGGACTCAAAAAGTAAAACAGGTTTACACGTTTTGTGTATTCACGTAGTAAACACACACACACACACACATTCAACTGCAATTTGTTTTAAAGAATAGCCTTCTTAATCTTATTTACATATAATGAGATATTAAGCATGTAAAAGAATAGGCGGGATTCAACGGAATGGATTACGGCAGCTTGATACTTGATTTCATCACGGCCTTTAATCATCATACGCCGTGTCCGACATTATACATATAATTATTATTATAGTTTCAGTTTATATCTCATCCGTCTCGTTTCTTTTTCGCGTTGAATATATACGAGAGGATATAAATATATTACTATTGTATTTTACTTTTATGCTGGATTCTGGACACTGTACTTTAATCATATTAGGTTTAAAAAAATGCAGCCTGTAAATATTAGGAAAGATAATGTCGGAAAGTTGTCTGGACTTTTCATTTGTAAAACTGAAATACCGACAGATGAGCACGAAGTAAAATAAAAAGGAGGACGGAGTAGAATCGACAGCACTCATCGAGCTAAAGTTATCTTGAGCTGGAAACTAATGGGAATTAGCATAAAAATATGTGCTCTTTCTTAAGTTGTAAATTGTAAACTATTTTAGTTGACTTGTTCTTGTTCTGTATGTATAGGTATACCTGCGTGTTTGGTAACTATTTGCAATCTATGCACGTGTAGTTTGAATTTAAAATGTTTACAAAGTAGGAGAAAACAACGATACAAATGACTGTTGAAAGATTTGTAAAGCAGATGATCATAATACAATTTGACTACCTACTGACTAAGATATAAAATTATATTTCAGTAGAGGTGTGTATTATTTTTATGCATGTATACAATGAAAAGAGTAATATGTATATATATATTTGTATGTATTCAAAAAGTCACAAATTTTAAAAATAGTTATAATCAAAAAGTCCACCTAGCCTCTAGAAAACACACCAAAAAATTATCCTCTGTACTTCTCGTACAGTACTTTTCTTACATATATTTTTGATGAACTCAAACAATATGTATGAATACATAGTTATCGTGTAGTTTATTTTACTGGAAAACTGCAATCGTGTACAAATTGTATTAAACAAAGCATTTTTTTCTGGATTAAATTTACATTGTCTTTGCATGCACAACTGTATGTGTATTCGACATTCCCAATACACTGAATTTATCGGGGAAAGATGTTACATAATTGTATTGCGTGAGTAGTAACAAACTTTTCACCTTACTCAGCAGTTGAGTTTTACTCTCAACAACAATAATAATTTTTGACGGAGACTGGTCAATAGTTTGTACTTGTGGCTGTAGTTAGCATTTCAAGTTATTAGCATTAGATTATTGCTCTGAACAAATTAGTTTGAATTTTGGGTATACGTGTACATACCTAAATACGTGTATACTGTAAGTTGTAAGTACCATGTATATATTATGTGAACAGTGTACATTTACACACAACTAGTTTAGTATAGGATATTGCAAAGAGAAAGAGCAGAAGCGGGAGTTGATTATTATTGATGAAGTATTGCTTCTACAAAATCACCATCGCTCATCTTTTTTGAATGCTTTATTACTTGAAGAAGTTGGTCCAAGTTCAAGTTCAAGTTTCCTTTTTCACACTCAGACCGACTCAACACATTTTACATCATTCGTCATGCTCTAGAACCTCGTCCAAAGTCAAAGGTTATTATTATTCAATACACTACCTGTATAATATTATTTTCATCTTTTTAAATCTTAAAGAAGAACAGAGCAATTTTTTGTACACTTATTGCCTCATTCCTTTGTGTATTCCAGACTCCAAGGTAATAATAATAACAGGCATTCTTATTACAAATATATATATGAAGTATGCAGTGGTTTCATTTTTAAGTGAATAAGCACATTGTTTTGACAGATTTGCATTTTTCGTCTGTAATATTAAAGACTTAAATACACATTAACTATTCAATAGTGATTGCACGAGACGAGACTGAGACGAGACCGAGACCGAGAGTCTCGGGTTTTTCTGAGTCTCAGTCTCGACGAGACTTGACCTAAGAGTCTCGCCGAGACCGAGACTGGTTTTTTGACACTTTTTGTGCTTGAAACTTCCAAATTCGACGATTTTTAGGACATAAATGAAAACTCAATTCGAAATATTTAAGAGAAACGGCAGAGTTTGAATTTTTAATTAAATTTATGTGTTGAATTCATGTAGTTAGACATGCGAATGTATGTCTAAATAGTGTAAGAACATCCAATGAATAGTTTTATGTACATCTTATACGGTAAAAGTCAACTTTGGAACTCTCGAAAAAAGTCTCGAATTTTCGAGAGTCTCGCCCCTTTCAAAATTCGAGACTCTCGGTCTCGACGAGACTCAGGTCTCCGAGACTTTGCAATCACTACTATTCAAGTATATAAAATCTTGCCTTTATAGTAATATGGTATCCAATCGCAAAGAAAAACAAAAGTACAGTATGTTACATTCATAATTCATATGTTAGTTTAAAAATAAAAAACTCAAACTGATCCAGGTTAAAGTTCTGTATTTGTTCTCTATCCAAGATACAAAAAAGAAAAGTCATCATGGATATTTTTTACTATTGTATAATCTTTAATACAATTCTGAGCAAGAATTTTTTTATTCGTCTCTCTTGCTTTCTTCAATCAACTTTAGTAATAATGACAAGGTTTGAGAGTTTGTATTTTACCCTGTTAACCACTCTTGGCTCATTTTTTGTCTCTCTCTCTCTACTCTCTACACACTCATCTCCATCTTTTGCGACTTTGGTATTGTTGCTGTTGCTCATTACAACATTACACGAGTAATGGTATATATTACTATCGAAATCAGGGCTATTCATCTTGATTAAAACTATCTACTCAATGGTTTTCCACTTATCTTTGCTTGCTACCTGTGATGAGATTCTTAATCTTAATTTGTAGTTTATCTCATGAATCTTTGCCGCCACTTCTGATTTTCCAGTCCCTGAGTATTTGCTTATTATTCTCTTCGCAAATGTCCAAAGATTTACCTGCATACAACCAGTAGTTAGTTACTATCGATAAAAGCCAACTTTGTTTTTTTTTTGCTTCATTTCAATTTTTCAAGAGGAGGAGGAGGTTTGCTCTGTAGCATTTTAAATTTTTATGCAAACCAAACCAAACAAAACACTTTACATTAATATCAATACACGTTTTAATGTACACGCAGAGTTAAAATAATAATTACATTGTGTATACCTGTGTATTATCAGTAGATGTATGAAATGGTTTATTTTATAAGTATTCAACTTAATTCACGAGTTAAAGCTGTAGGCTATTTGATTGTTTCTTTTGTTGCTCCCGTTCTTCATGTCAATATAAATTTATACTTCATGTACTCATTTTTTGCATAGTTCTTAATATTTTACAGTCAACTTGTCTTGATACAAGAAGAAAAATGATACAATATATTGTATAATTTTTATCATATTTATATATGTAAGTGCACGTATTCCTTAACGGTAGTTATTTATATTCTTTAGACATGGTGCTCAAACAGTATTTTCTTCAGTATGCTTACACAATAATAAATGTTTTTGCAGTAATATATGTTCAGTTTCGTCCTCATTACAAAAAGTACAATGTTATGAAAATCACGGATAAAATATTTTGTTGCTCACAAAATGTCATCAGTCATTTGTAAACATGTATTTTGTATGAGTCTATATTTGACCACTTGTTTATTTATCGGAGTATGGTATGAAAATTCGTTACATTAGAGGGTATAATATTGAAGGACATAGGTTATTGACATTCTACGTACAGGTACAATTACACAGGTGTTATATGCATAATTATATCGCTATTAATACAGCATTACCAATAAATTAAATAATGGCAGTATGTGGTATATTTTAATCGAACATGGTTTATAATGTAGTAACTAGTAACATATGATATTGGCATTGAATTTGAAGTGATGTAAAGTTAGTTATAAGGGAAGAGAGTATAATAAAATAGTAGACAATAATACTTTAAAGCTTAATGATTTGTGAAGATGTTATAGTAATGAATGGATTACAGACTCAACATTCAAAGGTACTTATCAACGTAAACGGTCGTAAAGTTGGTTTTATAGCGTCTACAAAGAGAATAAGGTTTAAGGCTTATTTTTCAAAACTTTTGCGTCTATACTGTATAGACTATAAGCTTGTGCTGTATATATGTATGGTATAGATATTGTACCATGTACTATCAAGTAAAGTATTCATTCGTACACTCTTTCATCGTGGTCATTGTTTTGTATTTAGTGCCAATGGTTGGTACTTTTAACAATTTTATGGTATTTTGTATAAGTATAAGTATATAAGATTACTTATTTTCGAGGAGAGAAAACTTAAGCAGCAATTGAAAGGAAAGGTGTGAAGTAAACCACAATTAATACTTACATTTTACAATCCTACACAGTTAGTTAGATCCTCGTTCTTAAAAATTGGGCACAGTAGTTTCACATTTTCTTTCTCCTGTTTTCATGATCAAAACTTTTCCTTTAAATCCTCCCTTGTTATTTCGGCTTCTTATTATTGGGGTACATATACTACCCTCATATATTATAGTTATTTATTGTCATTTTATCGAAATGTTCACACTTTACTATATAACATCAACATAAACATAATCTCAATCATTCACTATTCCAACACTTCTTTCTCTACAAAAAATATGCTGACGGGGATTGGGCCGATTTGTAAACTTACTACGTACTAAATGTGTGTTTATACGATATTATAATATCCATATGGAAAAACCAATTGAACGGGAAAAGTTTTGAATTTACTCAATACAAGTAATTTTACTGGAAGTATAATTAAACATGTGGAAAGTGGAAATTAAAGTATTAGCATAATACCTTTTGATTTTTACTTTTGACAGTTAAAACATATTCATAATCCTCTGTATATACATATTATATATGATAATAGAGAAAATAGACACATAACTAGTTTTTGACTTCTCACTCTCTGATGAAATGAAAACAAGGGTGGATTCGAATTAGCTTTTAAGTGGAAATCAAGGTGATTTTTGAAAAAAGAGGGTAAATATATGTATTTCTCCTAGTTCTTTTATTTTCTGTCGGCGCTCAATCTCTCTTCTCACTGACATTCTCACATGTTTTCTTCAACTCATTCTTGTTGTTATTTTCTGAGAGAGGAGCTACAAAGAAAGAAAGAAAGAAAGAATGAAAGATAGACAAGAGAAGGAAATGGTATTAATGAAAACAAAAAGAGGTGAAATGGTATTGTTCTCTTTCTCTTTTTCTAATTCCCCATCACCCATCATGTACTATAGTTTGTACTTTGTGCCATAGTATACTGCAGTACTATTGTCTATATTGGTTGTGTACATGTATCCATGTATCTTTCACTCTGCTCTGTAATATCAACTTTTTACTGAAGTATGCAAGTGTTCAAAGTAATGAGATATATGTATCGTTTCTTTCCATTTTCAGTCTAACATGTAGTATCACATGTAGTATCACATTTTGGAGGGAATGTACATTGCCCGCTCGTAAATGCCGTAAAATTAATCAGTTAAAGTGTAGGCAAGCAGTCTAGAAGGAAAATGTAGTTCAAAGTTTAATTTTCTTTGGCATCTTTTGAATGCTCACATAAAGTCATATTTTATGGACAACCATCCCTTTTCGTGTACTTGTATATTGTAGACGTTACATTTCAAGTAAAATCCTTCATACACTTTACACGTATTTCATATTTGTGGCTGTGCCTACATATACATGTGCCTGGATTGATTGGAAGCATTGCGACGAAAAAACTGGGATTACATTTTCGATAGGTATAGTAGAATACCTTTTGAAAGAATATTGAAGGCTACACAAACATAATATAGTGCATGTTTGTGTACAGGGATACCCACATAGCGATTCATTTTCAGTAATGTAGCATGATCAGTTTTAAAGAATTATAAAAACGAAAGAAAAAAAAAGACAGTGCGAGTTTAGAAAGAAAGAAGGAAAGGAAGAAAAAGGTATGAAGTGCGAGAGTGTATATGTCAATTATTTACACATGTATATACGCATCGGCAAGGAAATGGAAGGACGGTAAAAGAGGAATGCAGAAGCAATTTGAGCGTGCTTGAGCTTCATTTGATGCTGATGGGCCACACATAGTGTGAAATGATCTTCAATGTTTCCTAAGAACGCTCAAGTAAAACTGCATATTATATGCGCTATATATACATACATGCGATTATATGTTGTAGGTAATAATTTCATTTATACACTGTTTTTCTTCAAAGTGATCATTTGTCAAATTTCTTTCCATTTTGTTGGTACTGATCTTTTACTTGGACGTGAATTACATGGAACATGAGAAGACGAAAAACCAAATATTTTTGTGTTTATAATTTCCAAAATCTGATATGAAGTTCGGTTTGATTTAAAATTTAACGTATTACGAAGCATGTTTTTAATTTCATTCTAGCTTTTCACAGTGTTCCACACAATGTTTACATGAAGTATAGAATGAAAATGAGATCATGAGCTAGTATAGGCGGTTTCGCTTGTACATCCTAATAGAATTTCTTCTCGTTTTGATATTTATAAATTATTCTTGATTACCTGCGGCACTTCTTTCATAATGCAAGACTATGGACGAAGGCACAAATATATCATGTGTATACATTCTTCTTCAGCTGGAAGATGAACCGAGTACGTTATATTTTACGACTCTGGGCCTTTGAAACCAACATGAATTGAAAATTTTAATTATTTCTTCACAAGTTTAATGCTAATCGTTTATAAACTGTTTCTATTAAGATACTTGACCCTGATTGTTTCTAATTTTCTTGCACTTGTTTCATCAACACTAGTGTCCTATTACAATCTTAAGCCTATAAGTTGAACGTAGGTTTATAAAGCCCGAGTTATGCTTTATACTGTATTATGAATGGTGCGTTCATCGTACAAAAACTACAATACTTTTCAATTGGAATCCTCATGTTAGAGTTTTGCCAATGTTTTTAATTTAACTATTCGGGGGTTTCATCTCAATTTATATAACATTTTACTATTTTTTAAATGCAGATTTTCCATAGAATTCATACATTAGTAATCATTAATCATTATTACAAAATGGAAGAATATAGGAATGATATGGTGATGAAACGTTTGATATGAGTAGAGTAAAAAAAATTCAAAATGAAAGTGAAAAACATATCAAAAATCAGTACGAAAGTAAATGGAGGGCGGGTAATCTAACGGCAAAGATTTATAGTGAGCAAGAGTATAGTTTAATAACATGTGTAGTACTGATAAAATTGGCATTGTCTCACTTGAAATTTGAAAAAATTTCACGATAATCTTTACTTTTAATAATTATAGCAGGTCATAGCACATCATTATAGCATGATGGATTTCTGACTAAAGTTTTGAAGTGCGAAACATAAATTAGATTA
This sequence comes from Sminthurinus signatus, assembly GCA_019776565.1. Taxonomy (NCBI): domain Eukaryota; kingdom Metazoa; phylum Arthropoda; class Collembola; order Symphypleona; family Katiannidae; genus Sminthurinus; species Sminthurinus signatus. The sequence goes on from JABASP010000686.1 coordinate 10,602, forward strand.
TCGATAGAAGCCGATAAAACATTAATGGTTGTGTGTTGTGTGGCAGCACTGTGTTGTTTATCTCATGATGAAAAAGATAAATGAACTTGATTGTGTTTTCCCTTCTATATAAATACAATGTGATACTCCTGATTAAGTTTGTAACACAATGATAAAGTACCTTTGTTAATTCAAAAGTCACTTGTCCCTTTGTTTTTCTGTTTGGTCACAATCAACTTGATGATGGGCGAGTAGTCGATTAAAAGACAGAATGATATTATGATATTAATATTGATTATAATAATATTGGTAGATGAAATATGACTGAATGATCATGATTTGTGTATCAGATGAAATTCCCCTTTGTAAAGAATAATATGTAAAGTGACTTTGTTTAGAGATAATGATATAATAATATATTGTGTGGAAAACTGAAATGAACTCACTTTGAAACTATGTATGTGCATTGTATATGCTCTAACAAAAAGACTATAGAAATCATGTACTTGTACTGTAAAGTACATGAATTAACTGCCGAATGACACTTGAGACAATGAACAAGAAACAAGATCAGATAAGCTAATTTGAACTAGAAAGAGAAACAACAACAATATAATAAATGAATGAAATATTATGCATGATAATTATTATTAGGCTTCAAGTAACTCTGTGTTTGAGTGAATGAAGTAACGTTATGATGATGTATGATGCCATAATAATCATTATTAATTTGAGCATTTTTTCAAATTTCATTGTGTTGTTGTTTGAACTTATCCGAAACTAATGGTAATGAAAAGATTAATGAGTTTCAAAAAGGTATTACAGATTACGGTATAATACATTATGAGTATTCATATAAAGAAGGGTATAATTTGTCGTTGTGGTAGGTACAGAATCATAAAGGATAAAGAAATCAGAATACGTAATAATAATAATAATATTATATAGTCTAAAAAATTGTAAAAACTAAATACTCTGATAGATACTATAGGGGAAAGTTTTGAAAAAAAATGTCTAAAGTTTGAAACACATAACAAAGTACTGTATATTTTACACTGCACACTGTACATAACAAATTGTAACTCTTAATAAAAGGATTACCTAGTTGGCTTTTCTTCATTTAAAACTTTGTAACATTATAATCCATGTAATGAGTTACTCTGTAGTCTATGTAGTCAAAAATTCTCTCTTCTTTAATTTATAATACTTCTGTGTACTGCTTGCTGGACAGAGTTTGGACTATGAACACAGAGTGTGTGTATATGTTCTTGTATGTTGTTGTTTCTCCGTGTGTGTCTTCCATATCATATATTGTATTATGATTTTGGTGTGTGACGTGAAGAAAAGATTAATTAATTTGAAATTTTTGACACCTATCATGGACGGCGATTTGATGAATTAGAAGAATTAGACACCGAGAGCAATCAATTATCCGAGTGCCAAGTTCGTCATTATGATTTCAGGGCGTTCAGAGTGACTTTTCTCAGGAAGCTATTATTTCACAGCATAATCGAATTATAATGATGACAGTTTCCATTATTCTCCACACACTTCTAGCATGGTTGTATGTTGTACGTGTATGTCTCTTTCTCTCTTTCTCCTCTCTCATATAATCGTCTCCTACTCTTATAATAGTACGAGAATGTACTTTTTTCCTTATTTAAGATCTAACTTTACTTTTTGTCCTTTTGTCTACGTATGTCTGTGCATGTGCCTACATTATAAAGTTCAAACATACCAGCTACTTCATGCTGTATGCTAATAGTTAATAGTTAACGGCTTCTTTACTCTTTACTGCTCACATCATATAGGATTTAAACAAGATGAATTAGATTGTGAACTATTTATTCTCACAGAAAGAATAAAAGTAGTCTCCTACACATTAGTTACAAATTTTGCCCGTGTTAAGATTTTGAATAGTGTTGTCAGTATATTTTTTTATCAGTTGTTATCCTTTCTTCGCTTTGTAAAGGCTAAACTAATGATCTTTCTTTTGTCGTCTACTCTCTTCCTCTTTCTGTCCCCCCCTTGATACCTCTTTCTCTATGTTTCGTATCAACTTTCTCCATTCTCATCATGAACTAGGACGGAAAAAATAGGCAGTTCATATTTTATATATTATGTATCACGGAGGCATTTACACCGTTTCATAAAAGTGATTAGATACTTGATAGGAATGATAATAATTTCCTAATTTTTAGACGAATGAATATAATATTATGCGGGTGTGTTTTATTTTCTGTAGCTCACACTTAAGTTGATGATCTAACCGTAAGAAATATTTTTTGAACGTTGACAAATTCCAATTAAAATGTTTAAATCATTTTATAAAAATGTTATTTTCACGTAGAATATGAAAATGGAATTTTAAAGCACGTATTTTATCTTTGAATGTCGGCACTACGCTATCGCATAGATAAAATAAACATGATAAGTTGCATTGTATACAAGATACAAGTGTAATAAGAATTCTTTTAATATGTATGTGTAAAACGCACCTACATTTCTTTTGGCTTTTAACATATTCAGGATTCAAGTTATATGTTACGAAAACACTTACAATAGCTTGACTTCCAGCTGTACACCATTAAAACTATACATGCTACAAGCCACACACCTCAAATGCACTGTATACATGTGCATGTGTGTATTATTTTGTTTGAGGAGGTTTAATATTTAATATTGCTGTAAATAATATGACTGGTGGATAAAGTGGCAAAATGATGTATTTTCTGTACATGTGTGTATAATATATATTTATATAGGTTTGTGGAAGTAAAACTTGACTTTTCGTCTTTTCTGGGTAGCTCTGTGCGCTCGACACACTGCACACTCAAGTGAACAGTAGAACCAGAATCTGTAGGTAGTACCATTATTGTTTTTTATGTGTACACGTTGTGCCCAGCAGTATATGTATGTATAGCATCTAGTTTACAGATTAGAAATACCTACATGAGTGCGTGTGAATTTTAATTGATTAATTATTGCTTCAATTAAATTGAATGAGCCATCGAACTTGATGGCGCGTGACAAAACAGGAAAAAGTTGGCGAAAACATTATCAAAAGAAAAATGCCAATAAAAACTAAATGGTTTAAGAGCGAGTGTTGAGTTGAGTGCATTTCAAGTCAATACTATCTATGAGCTGGTGCTTCTGGACTCATCAAAAAAAATTGTACATTAAATAGCCAGTAAATGTTTTATCGGTTACCGTCCAACATCTAGCATGAGGATGCTTGCTGGCCTTTTGTCTTTTGCTGTTAGATTACCCCTGATTGAATTCTTCGCTTTACTAGGTTGTAAGAGGTTCAACATTTATTATTATATACAGAGAATTTTTCAAATGTAGTAGGAAAATCATCTCTCTCTTCACGGTAGCTTATGTTTAAAAATTTGTTTTTTTTTCTGGTTTCATTCAAGTTCATTTGCATGCACCATGTATTATTTATTAATAGTTTTACTTACAATATCTGGCGCTTACAGTTTCCTATATTATAATGTAGTGGAGTGGTTGTAATGTCTGTAAGAGTATTGCAATTGTCATATTTTGAGTAAAATCTTGTATGCCACTACAGTTGTGTACTTCACTATTGTAGGGATAGATTGATAATGAAAATGAAAATTAGTAAAATTGTAATTTAGCATTCTACATTATAGCTTATAGTATAACTGGGTAAAAGATTGTTATGATACGGTATATTTAAAGTGATCGAGAGAACTGATGAGACTTAACTGATGAATACTTAATGACAGAGGGTGGTTGCCGGTATATTGTAACTCGTAAACGATACAGTATACGCAAAAAATAACTTTTTGCCATTTCGCTAGTATTCGGCACGTACACAGAAACATACATATATGTAACTGCATACACAATAATAATGTATACAGTATACATACAATATGTGGATATTAAATATGTCGAATAGAGAGAAAAGCTCATAAAACACAATAGAGTCTACACAATATAAATGTTCCATGTATTATATTATTATGTATTGTGCATCTAATGATGACTCTCAGGACAATATGCTGTGGTGTAGTAGTAATTCTAATCGTAGTACGAAGCATGAAACATATAATAATATAATATTATACATATCTGCATGTTTCCAAGTGTGAAACTCTAATGTGCCAAAATATGAAATTAAGCACGAAGATTAAATTTTCATTAGTTTGAGCTGATGAGCTGACCTCTGATAACAATTAGTTTCAGTGGCTTCTGCAAGTCTATTATACCCACAGCTTCACCCTGCATACAATACTCTATATTTTATACGCATATAATATGCACATATGTACATATTATGGTTTATGATTCCTGAATATGACAATGAAGAAAGTTCAACAGACAAAGCTGCTATATGCAGACTATGCATTTTAAGATACGTGTATCCTTACACACACCCTTGTGTTGGTAGCGGAAAATTTGCATAAAATTCCTCAATATGCATTGTTATACACTTACACTATATATTTCAATACATCACTTGCTGTCTTATCTTTACTTTAAATTTCAATGTTGAGTTTAAAATACTGCTGGTTATTGACACGTTATTTGAAAAAAAAAATTCCTTGAAAAATCATTTCACGACTGTCTTGCTATATGATGAGTGTAATCAAATCGCGCCCCGTGTTACGAAAATGTGCATCTTACTTTTGTGTATACAAATGACGACTAATGATGGTACGCACATCTTCGTCGTGCTGTGTATCTACATTACTCATTAAATTGGTATGAAGGAGTAATCTGAACAGCAGCATTTTACTTCTGTATTTTTTGCATACATTATGCATTTAATGGGAAATGCTTTTAAATAAATTTGCCCCTACTACTTGAACTTGAAATACCCGTATAGTAAAATTAGTACAGCCCACAAGTATACGTGAAACTTATGCTAACTGCTGCTCAAAAATGTAATAAGCTCGTTCTCTGATGTTAGATGTGCTAAAATACAAACGTGGGCACAAGTGTGCGGGAAAATCCACATTGTTAATACATGCTTTTAATGTTACAATAGTGTATGCAATTTAATCATTCATATTTTGATCTTTGGTCTCTCTGGACATTAGGAATACAAAATAATTTAATTTTGATTTTAAGCTTCTTTGAAGTTGATTACAAGAAAAAAAGAACTTTTTAAGGCTAGCAGTTGTATGTTGTCCTGTGTATTACGTTTGTCTCTTTCAAATATTTATACTATGCATATAAATCTGTAATACAAAAAGTGGTCATTGTAATAGTATGTGTAAAAACGCAAACAAATATTTGCCATCGTTTACCTGTCATGTGTATATACATAACACATGTATATAAATGTTTATGAAGAAACATTAATATTATAATAACATTGTACACTATATATGTAATTATAAGGGACGTTCAGCAGCTGTTCAATTCAAGTAGTGGTTAGATACAGTGGAATAGTAATCCATATCAGCATGTTACTATTAGTATTTGCGAATGCAATAACTTTTGTAAATACTCATAAACTTTAGCTTCCCCATTTAAATGGTGAACTGAAGTAGGTAGTATGTAGGTAGCAAATTAAATATATATTGCAAATTACAAACGTGTAATTAGCTAACAGGTTCTATGTAGAAGTTTTAAAAAACGGGTGCTCTCTGAATTCACTAATGGCTGACATTTTTTCTACCTTGAAGTTCACAGTGTGTATCTTGTTGCATGCGCTATCGTCAATATACACACACAGACATTTTGTATTACCTTTAATAATAACTGTGTAGCTTATATGTCTTGCAAATAAATTATGGATTCAGTTCAGTATTTTGAAGAGGGAAAGAAAATTGCAAAACTGACCACTAAGTAATAAAACAACTTGTATACAAAATACAAAAGATAAAAGCAATCTAGAAAGGGGCAACTTTTTGAGCAAATAATCAGAAAATTGTTCAGTTCTCAGTTCACAGTCTTTGGAAAATTAATATATTTAAAACTTTTTTGTGGGTAAAATCAGAGTTTGAAGTAGTACTTTTTATTACTTTTAGACGTCAACAAGTTGACTAGACTCAAACAGGTTCCAACAACTCAAGAATCAGCAGATACAATTGTGTATTAATTATAGAATCCACGGTGAAATAATATACAATACATTATATGCATGTTTATAATTTTTAATAAAACTTTTTCGTAATTCTACTAAAGATAGAACATGGCTATATTACTATTGTTAATACGGCTATTTTCTCATGAGTTTGACTTACACCCTTTGCTTTACTATGCCCAAAATTCAAAACAGCCTCACATGATATTTACAATATTATTTATCCTTATGAATTGTATGGGCTTGCATGTAAGTAGGTATGAGGTGTCGGGTATGACGACGCATTAGATTTTATGATCATTGTATATTACCGCTACGGATATTTATTTTCTATGATTCTTGTTTAGTGCTTGAATCCTTCTTCGTTTTATGCATGATGAGACCGCACCGAAACACCATCAAAAACCATAATCATGGTTCATGCTAATGATGGTGATGGGAGAATCATCACAGGGGGAAAAGGTGATAGTAAACAACATAGGGATGTCAATGGATTTTTGCTTTTAACGTTCCGCTTTTTACAGTTTACCGTCTACGGTACATCATTATTATTACTTATCAGTATTGAAATATATATTAGCATTATACCCATCAATAAACCTTATAGAAATTGGAAGACTTGTAGTATTAGTATAATACTAAAAGTATGGCGTAGGTGGAAATGGATGTAATGGAATATAGTATAATAATAGTAGCTTCATTCTGTATTCAAAGTGTGGTGATAGCAAATCATGATGCTCAGACAATTATCAAAATAAATTGCACAAGAGAAGTTGTACGATGAAAGTTTCATTGTTACGCATACTACCAGCTCAGCTGACTGTCTGCAGATGACTGTCTTCCTTTCTGTCATTTATAAAATGAAATGGAAATGTAGTTTTGGTTGATTATTTAAATGTAAATGGGTACACTTTATTTGGAATCTAATTTGATGTAAGTCATTCATGTAAGTCTAATTTAGCTTATAACAATTTGAATTCTCGGTGTCGGATCGTTCTCTAGTTAACGTTTATCCGTATTATATGGCATTTTAACTATCAAGATTGCGTCAAGTACTCACAAGTCAGGTGTGAAAAGGAGAAGAATGAGAAGAATAAAGAAAGGCCGGCTGCATAAAAATCAACTCAAATGATAATATTTTCAAGTTACTCTGTGGGCAGTGCCGAGTTGTTGGGCAGATCCGGAGATGAAAAACTTCTCCAAAGGTCTGTGCATGAGTAAAGAAGTATACAAAGCTCCAGATTCTATGCTATGAAGATTCAAATATATATTCACCATGTCAAAACTAAGGTTATTAGATTCTTGTGCCCACAGTAAATCTTGAAGAAAAGCTAGCCTTCACTCATACAGAAGGTATCAGTTATCCGTGTATTTTTATAATCAAGCTTTAAATGGTATAGTTGTGTAGATTCATACATAATTAATTCTATATCATGCATTGTGTTTGGTGTTGCATCTTATTCTCTACAAAAGAAATACTAGGAAAGTGTGGTTTTCCAAAATGTTGAAGGTGTAATTTTCCCCATTTTTTTTTAGCTTAGGATTGAATTTCAAACTGAAAGAAAGCAAATGAAAGTGTGTTGTATTAAAATTCATCTTTGCAGTAGTGCAGTAATTTGAGATTAGTCAAAATATACTATGTATTATGTACGTGGAGGCTTGATGGTACTGTGCATATTTTTCCCATTTTTGGTCTATTTTTTGGGCTTTTAATATTAAATATTACGATGTTCCAAGAGTTCCGATGTTGAAAATATTGCCATCGTCCGATACCTGTGTGTATTCAAGCCTATCATTGCAGTATGGATGTAGAATGTAGAGACCCATTCTGAATTCTGAACGCCATATTTTTTCCCTTTCGTTCTCTCTGTAGGAGTGTGTCTACACGTGGTTTCCTATGTGTTTGGATGAGTATTTAGTTTGTACATCTAGAAGAAGAAAATACAATAATTTCCGTTTGAATTGGAATGTTTTTGTATACATACAGGTGTGGGCAATAGACAGAATATGTGGTCGGCATCTTTTGATTTTTGGTTAATTTTACGACTCCCTTGTACTATAATATATATCTCGTATACCGAACGTTTGCCTCTACATTCTACATGTATGTTTAGATAGTAGATATACATTATACATATGCATAGGATACTTGGGACTAGATCATCTTCCAGCCTCTTTCTCCCTTTTGCCTAGCCTATACATTCTTATAAAAATCAGTATACTTTTTTTTAGTATCAACCGTTCTAATATTATAGCATTAAATGTTCTATTATTTGTGTATTACGTATTATACAAATGGCTCCCTTGTTAAAATATTATTATTAACAAAAAAAATTCTCTGTTTGTGAAAACTAACATACAGCATTACAGCATACACAACACACAGTAAGTGCTAAAGTAAGTTTTATACATTTAGTAAAATTGATTGCTGCACTTTTCAAATCAAGAAAAGTTTTGTGGTTTTGTCTGGTTTGTGTACAAAACTAGAACTGGAAAGTAATCCAAAGGTATTTATTTTAAAATCTAGAATGATGCTTATACATTATACAGATAGTGTAAAATTAAGTCTATCTACATGTGTAAGATATATCATATTATATCTACAACATGAAGAGCACTGCTGTTAAATGCTAAGTCCACAGTCTGTAATTTAGTTGACAGGTGAAGGCTGCGTATGTGTGAAAGACACACCAGGTTGTAGTAAACTACGGCTAAGACGCAACTGAATTACATGACGTTATTAGTTAGTACTTGTCATGTAATATTATTTGTCTGCACAAACAATTCTTACTCCTTGTTGTTTTGTTGTTTGAATGCTCATGATGTATAATGTCTAATATATGTAATATATATGTATAAACTAAGAGAAATCACCACGAGAAAAACTATCTTTTACTCTCATTGAGTTTGTGTGTGTTACATCACACAGGGTAATGTAAATGGTCAATTTCCATCCTTTTGTGTACATTTCGGAGTTGAGAGAATGAAATAAATGAAGGGAGAATTTCAATTAAAACAAATGGAATCAAAACGTTTTTATACTGTATTTTTTACATTTTGTATGCCCTGTGATAATATGTAGCTTCATAGGTAATGTATCCATTTACAGTGTAATTCACTGTTCTTGAGGATTACATTATAAGACTATTGTTATTACCATATGATAGAGGTGTGTACGAGTGTGAAGAGTGTTGTGTGCTGTGGATCATCATGTGTATGGGTTATAGGTTGTAGATATAAGTTTGGTTTTGAGTGTGGATGGGTGTAATGTAATGTCGGTTACTTGATTTTTGAGTTGATTCAGCAGGGGTAAAATAATACAATTATACTTTGTGAGTGTGAGTTTTGTTTGTGAAGTCCAACTCTGTGTAATCATCAAGTTGGCTTGGACTGCGGGAGTTCTTCTCACTATCTCACTTGCTCTCCTCGTCATTTTAATTGTTTGCCAGATGGTCCAAGTTGATAAGCGGGGGAAAGAAAGAAAAACGAAAGCTTCTCACATCATTTTGATTTCAAGATTTGAATTTTCTAGTTTGAATTCACAATGAGTAATTTTAAATCTTTTTGTACTGCTCTTTTTACATACTTCACCCATGTTGTGTGTATATTTTATACCTTTTATACATTGTACACAAAACATTCAAGTTTGAACAATTCCTTGCTCGTAGGATGATAATTACAAACTAATCTTTGTAGTTCATGTTGATTTTAGATTCAGGGACTGACTTGTACAAATCTCTTGTGATTCTTGATATTTGCATAGTTTGCATAGTACATGAGTTTAAACACTAACAAGAGCAATACTTTAGAGAAAGAAGAAAAATTGCCTTGGAAAATTTTCAATGTAACTGTATCATTGAACCATAATATTATACTGCAATATGGGATTACAATGGAATTTATTTCATTTTTTGAGTAATCAAAATGGAGAAATAGGAGAATACCTCATGTACATATTTTATGTATATACTATTATTTGTTTGAGATTTAAGAGTAATAATCAGTTGTGTTTGTATTGCAGTATTACTGTGCTCTTTTCAATGACGAATTTTTTCAAAGTTATTACTTTTGTCCGCTCTTTGGTTTCTTTTGAAGTCTTTGTAGTTGTCCTGATTCCAAATGATAGTTATTTGATTTTAATTCCTCCATGTTTTGTATGAATGTTATTATATCTACTTATTACGTACGAGTTCCGACTCTCCGAACTGGAGTTTGAATGGAGTGGAAGCCTGTTGAGATGTTATTGTATATGTGTATATTACAAAATATAATGGCTGTGGGTACTTGAAGCCACTTTGAGATGGAATAAGAAGCTAAGAGAGACACAGAGAGGGAGAGAAGGTAAAAGGAAAAAGGCGCAAAGATCTCCTCTTTCTCTCTGTGTGCGTACCTCTACAGTTATTGTGTATAATGGACTTAGTGAGAGGAGATAGATACAAATAAATTATAAATCTCGGAAAATGACACGGCCCGAGAGCTCGAAGAAAGGCGAGAGCATTGTAGAGAAAAGACACCTCTTGGTGTAATCTTATTAAGAAACGCGACGTGAATGCAGTGTCCAACTTGTATACATATATTTACTATTCACAATGTAAAGAGTGCTCAGAGTTAGAGTGTATAGCCAACAATCTAACAAATGTAAAATCTATCTATACTGTTCATTCTTCATTCCACATGTGTGTGATTACACGGACTAACACATAGGGATTACTAGGCTATTAGATTCCCATATAAGCAGTATGTTTTAAGAAATTTCAGATCTCCCTGTCTCATTCCATTTTCTCCATTGTACACATTTAATACTATAGAAGTTGAGGCTAATTATTGGCTTCTCGTGGCGCGTCCCCTCTCATCTTACAAACCCGCAAATACTCTCACACACACAAAATACATATATAGATACAGATGCACAAACACTACCGAAAGAAAGAAATGAAGAAGAAGGGAAAAGGAGCAAGGAAGAGGAAAAGAAAACTCTGTACCTACACTTATACATGTAACATGTAACTTGTACATACACAAACATTACTTAAATATCTTCTCTGTGGAATTTATAAATTATCTCAATGAGTTTGTCGGTGTGCTCTCCCCGCATTGTTCTCAATGACTATTCTTTATAATTCTTTAGTGTGAACTGCTCAATGCCCAGGTGAGCCTTTAGAGATGATGGAATAGCAGAAGCATCATCTAATATTTTATTGATGTACTTCTTGTGGAGAAGTTGAACTTGTGTAGTATGTATGGAGTATGTATGGAGTATGTATGGAGGAGAGAAATGATGTAATAAATATCTATACGTGTATTTGGTAAAAATCCAATCCAATACATGTTGAGCTTTTTGCTTTGCTTCTGATTTCGGCTGCTTTTACTTCTTATACACTATATGATATATACACATTACTACATATACATTTGTTTAAGTACGGGACTGGTTGCTCAGTATATGTATTTAAATATCCATAACATTTTTCTAGAAAGTATTAATTGAAACGCAGATGCTTTAAATTTTGATTGTTTCTGTTTACTGTACAAAAGTATACGAGGTCTGCTTTTGTAAAATCCGATGTACTTTCTTAGTATTAACGTGTTACTGGTTAAAACTGTCATTTATATTTCAAAAAGTATGTAACGCTTTTACATAGGTTTTGTACCTTTTTTAACCTTAGGTTTTCCACTCCGTAGATTATAAGTATCGTCATTCGGATGTTCTACTATGACTACGACGACGCCTAAAATTGTCACTTTTTGGCAATAATATGAGATATTTATATTTTGACTTTCAACCTCCAGTCGGCACACAATCAGTTTTGAACCCTGTCTCTGACAACTGGAAATTTTGTTAAATAAAGTAAAAGTAGAATTGAAATGAAATAATGGATATTAGACATGTCATTCCAATTTTTCATGGGTTTTGTATTTTGTATGTATACGACTTCTTTGTACCATGAATATCTTCATAAAAATCTTAGCAATCTAAAAATCTTGTACTTTTTTCCCCGTCGTCTGTTTCTGTTACAAACCATCAAAGATTAGCCAATCTCTTTGTATGATTTGGTAGGCAAAGTACGGATATGGTACCAAGAATTTAGTCTGTACAAAAATTTTAAAAGTCATACATCATATTTACACTGACTTTACGACCATCTTTTTGCATATAGAAATATACATACACATGTAATTCCTTTTACTGTATTTTCTTTTTTTTTCTCTCTGTCTCCTCAAACTGAGTAGAGTAAGTCTAAACGCCCAAATAGTCCAAAAAAAGTAGGTGCGTTCATTTTATGCGCGAACAGTTCCGTTTTTCTACTGATAGAAGCTGTACGTCGACTAGGTACTTAATATTACTTAATATTTATGTGCAGCGTATTAGTTTTAAAAATTTGCATACATGAAATAGCATAAAGTTTTGTCAACTACTTTTTCTTTCTTGCTTGGTTCTTTACCTCGAATTTACCTGTCGGCAGGATTCAAATTAACTTATCCAAATTCAAATATACTTGTAAAAGGATTATAATATGTCGTACTAGAAATATAGTAGCCCACTGCTGTTTTTATAGTCGGGTTTTGAACTCGTTTGTCTGCCATTTCAATTTTTTGAATATATAGTCGTTAGTCGTTATCCTTGATTTCTTAACTGCATAGAATGAAGGTGGAGAAAATCAATATGATAAATAATAATAACTGGTGGTTGTGAGTTGTGAGTAGAAAATCAATGTTCTTTCAGATAGGCTGGAAATATGCTTGTATTGTGTAATAATCTGAAAAAAGTAGAAATATGTTTTAGCAAGTGTTGAACTAAACTGTCGATAGTCAATATTTTGGATGTTCGATCCACTCAAAAAGTATCAAGGAGAAGACTATTTTGAATTGAGATGTAAATTGTTAAAAGAGATGTATTGAAAAGAATTTTGACATTCTTTAAATATTCTGGAGAAAAGGAAAACTCCGACCATGAATAGGTGTAACATCATATTATTATGCTAGTTATTCCGAGACTAAACTTGAGCTTGTTTACCACAGCAATTCAATTCAAGTATAAGAATAAATATGATTTACAATCCGTCAAACTGAAAATGCCTTGAAACATACTTTTGGTTGTAATAGCATTACATTATGTTACACCCGCAATGAAACATCGTTCAAAGGTGTAAGACCATGTCCATATTCTAAAGTTCCTGTACAGATATATTATGGGTTTGGAGATTTGAGGCTTACGATGATGATGATGCTGATAATGATGATACGGTGGATGGTATGTCCATGTATTAATTTATTATTTACACTTTTGGTGTAGGAATTATAGCAGAGAGACAGAGTAGTGAAACCTCTTCAACCGAATAATATTTATAATGTACAATAACCAACAAAGAATAAGGGGAAAAATATCTAGTGAAAAGAGGTGAATGTCAAAGTCAACGAGTATATAATATACTTCATGTGTATTATAGGTATATATTTATATTGTATAGTCTTATCCCAAGAATTGATGATTGTACGGTGAGTCTATGATATTCCAACTTTGATTGTGTATGTACATTGTATGTACACATTGACCATAAATATACGAATATATGTATATACGTATTGTGTGAGTGCCGATGAGCTCAATAATACATAATATTTACAGGTATGGATAGACTTTAGAGCGTATGATTAAAAGGTCATCTTACATGTCACAGATTCTCTTGTCACTCAATTAGAGTATTGAGCATGTACACATTTTTCCTTCCCTGCTGAGAGCAAACGCTGACTGACACAAAGTATAACCACAGCAGTCAAGTAGGTACATATATCTATATATATGTACATTTTACACACACACACACACACACTTGCACACGCTAGTGCAGCTGCATCATTCCCAGTCAGTTCAACTATCTTCACTTCTTCCTTTTGTTTGTACGATGTATACATACACGAAGGGTTGTATTCATGTGTATGCAAGTGTAAATGTGATCAAGTATACATTATACATCTATAGTTACATCAGTATGATGTATGATGTACGGTACAAGTCTTTGGATTTTCGATACAGAATGTCAAAAGACAGCACACACGCTGAAATGCCCACATTCCCTAAGAAAAGCAAACAAGGAATGGATAAATATTTTTCATACCAATCAAATATTGAATGTGTACGTCAAGAAAATCATCATTCCGTCTTCAATGCATTCATAATCATTATTACAATGTATGTATGTTTCAAGTAGTAGTGTATAATATTATACATTTGCATGAAAAGACTTTGAATTGCTGAATGAGAAATATTATCAGTTATCAATTTCATTTTAAAGTAGCCTATAGACATTATACATTATTATCAAGCTGAATGATACACCAATACCCCAACTAGAACGTACATTAACATGAGGAATTACATGCTTTTTACCCTGTGACTATTGTAAATGAAAGGATGACTTACAAATATTTCACATATGAATATTGTTATGTGTAATACATGGATCTAATTCATCTACACACAAGACCATCTTCCAAGGAGTGAATCCTTACAATGAAAACAGTGATAAGGATATACTCAAAAGTTTGTACCGTCAACGTAGAGCTGTTGTACTGTATATAGTATACACATTGTACATGGTATAGTAATATTAACAGTACCTATCAATCTCATTTACATAAATAAATGTACAAGTAATAAGAATAGATACTAGAGATATACACTCACTTGTCCTAATACTTACAAATAGTTGAGCTGTGCTGTTGGTACCGAAAAGAATAAAGTTTGAACTCATTCATAAATATTCTTAAACTGATAGACATCTGAATCTCATTCATTTCCAATCCGAATTCCTTTATATAGGTATATATTTCTTCCTTTACCTTTCTCTCTCTTTCTCATTCTATTTTTCCATCGTTTCATTCATCTTGGACGTTATAAGATGGTGTTAATGGTGTAATAATATCTCCACCCTTAATTCGACCTTCAATTTTTTCTTCCTTCGTAGATCAGTTAGTCCGAAATGTGTTTTTTTATGATGCCGTCCACATCACGTCCACATGTGGCATATCACAGGATTTGATCAAATATCTGTTTATATATATACTTGTACTGGTATCTTGTATCGTCTGACCATTCATAAGTTTTGTGAGGAGAGATAAAATTACTTGCATATATTATCAATGAAATGTCCATACCAGAGCAAGAAAAAAGTAACAATTTGACTGGACTCCAGTATAGAAGTCCAGTCCATAGGAGTAAATCATCCTTCTCTTTTTTAAAAAAAAATAGGCTTACCTATATACATGAAACATTTCCTTTTGGTTTTCATATTTTATATTTTGAAATAAATGAGTTTCCATTTTCTATAATTTCTAATCTCATCCTATATTGGATATAAATACGAAGAAAATTGGAACTAGGCACAACGCTATTTTAGCTTATTAAAACTTTTAAAAATGTATTTGAAAAACGCTAGGCTATCGTCTTAGTTTTCAGAAATCGGAGGAAAGTCCTCGTGAATGAATGAGGGAATGAATGAAAGGATGGATGAAAGTAAACAGGGATCACTGAATAAAAAATATGGTTTTATTATCATGACTTGAGTTAAAATGTACAAATGTGCGATATATTTTTATCAGTATTAAGCTAATAAAAGTAACACCATGTATACATCCACACAAAAAACACAAAGGGAGAGGGTACGTGGTTCGTGCTGTATACTTTATACTTTATATATTTTCTGTACAATACGTTTATTTTACACTACATGCGCACAATAAGTAAATATTCTATATACTTTTGTGTGTATTTCAAGTTTGATGTTTGATGACAAAGGAGAAGGAAATGACAAGACGAAAAGGTGTCCATTTCATTTCATGTATAGCCATACCAATTTGTATTTGGAATTAGGGAACTTTATGATTATTGGACGTTGCCGTTTATGATGATAATTAGAGGGCTTCTGCCACTTGAATCAAGCTTTAATACTTGTTTTGCTTCTTGTATAAACTAATACTATACTCTATACATAAAGGTTTTACTTGTACTCCGATTTTATTTTATTAAGGATTATCAAACCAAATATTTTCAAAGTGAAACAAGCTCAATTTCTTTGTATTGTTAGTAATGTCGTTGCAATAAAGAAAAGGAGACGCTCTACTGATTTTCACAGCTTCCAATATTGTACTATGCACAATACAATATAGAAAATACGTTTATACAAACTATGTACACTGTATACCTCTTATTTCTTTTCCTCCTTATTGTTACTGTGTTGAAAAAAGAAATGCCGCATTTCTCTCGACTGCTATAGTGTAGGTTGTAGGTATAATAGGTAATAGTATAAGTGTTTGAGAGAATCTATACAATATTTTGTTCAAGTTATTCCTTTTTGTCCACATGAAAAGAACCATTTTTGATTTGGAATGAAAACTATATACACACAACTTTGAAAAGGAGGACTTTGAGGATTTGAAGTTGAATGTATTGTGTGTACGAATAGAATTTTTGTTTTGGAGCATGCAACTCATCTGATTCCTCTACAGTTTTCATCATCATCGTTTCTTCTTCTCCTTTCGTTTAGTCTCGGTTTTTTCGATTACAGATAATTTGCCTGCCGAAATTCAAGTGAGAACAATGTGACGAGACGGACTGTTCACAATTCACAAGCAATGTACAATGTACGCTGTATATAAACTTAATGGTAAAACTTTTACCTTATCATCGTCAGCTCAGCACCCTTGTGTATGTATATATGTGTTGTATATGTAGCACTTGTAATACTAATTCAACAACAATGACAATGACGAAAGACGAAAGAGACTAAGGAGAGAAAGGCATATAAGAAATAGAAGAGGAAGAAGAAACAATCTTTTGCAAAGCTCAAAGCTTGCAACACAATCTAATGTCATGAACTCACGGTCTGTTTATTGTATTATGAATTGTCGTGGATAGATTCTTAGGTATTATGTAGTTCTGGAGTATTCATAAGTTATTATGTAGTACTAATACTCTATTTCAATAGTTATATACGTATGGTTTAGGCGAAATGTAAATATCCTCTTTGTATTACTTGGTGTGTTTCTTTCTGTTTTGTACAGAAGAAAATGTGGACTTTTGTCAAACATGTTGAGTTGAAGCAGGTCACCGTTCTACAACAAAAAAGCCGACAGAAACTTATTCTTGTCATTATTATTGCTCGACCAAGTTTTTATTATAGAGAAATTGACAATGGTTCATGCCGTAAAGGTATTCTATTCTGTTCTATTCTATTCAAATAAGAAAGTGAAGCCGTTGGCACAGCTTTTGTACATTTTGTGTACTTTTTCTTCTCCTCAGATTTACTCCAAAGACCCCAAAGTAAATAAACAGACTTGACTTATTTCTTCCTCTGACTTGTGACTTGTGAGTATAGGGAGTAGGAAGAAAAATAAATGAGTGGGTGCTCACTCACCCTATTTTTCCAGGTAAATTCATTTCAGATCATTTACTCGTTTCCTTTATATATTACAAACACTTACCCACTTTTTACATCGTTTTTCACTCAGTCATCAAGTGTGAAATCCAACAGTTGATTTTTCTTTACATTACATTCATGGTTACAAAAAAGGACAATCTTTCTTTTCATTGCATTGACCTTTCAGATTTTCAGATTTCCCCCTACTAGTTTTATTGTGGAATGATCATTTTCCTTCTTTGTTGTACTCAAACTCGAATATATACAAGTCAAATAAATAAGTATTTTGGAATAGATAAACTTTGTGTTATGCGTTTTACAACTCTTAAGAGTGTTTAAAATGTACAATTGAGTCCTAATTGTAAAATAAATAAATAAGGAATAATATAGTGTACAATTTAGTTTGTGTCATATGTATGCTTTGATTTAAGAATAATTACCGTACAATATATTTTTTGTAGGTAAAATATGAACACATAAAGTGAGTATGAAAAACAAGAGCGTTACGAATGAAACATGGTATTGCTGTGGGTTTCTCTAGATTTTATGATCTTGTGCGAATTGGCTTACCGTGAAAAATTGGAGTAGCTTAAAAAGAGAGAGCAACATGCCATGCATAATACACACACGCACTGACAGACAAAAACGGCTGAACATGGTGAATAAAGTGATGAATGCTACGAGAACTCTTCATTGTAGTGATGGGGAAAGTTAAGCAAGGACAGTAAAAAACTACCCTCCTATAGTCATAATAATAATAATGATAGTATAAAATAACATAGTAATAATAACGTCATGTTGACAGTTGTACCTACAAAAGGCAACAAAATCAAGTGAATATTCTGTGATTATTGGTTAATGTGTCTTGACATCGGATAAAACTTTACTCGATATGATTATTTGACCAATATTTTTGAAAACTTGGATTTTGTATGAGTAAAGCAATTAAACGAATATTAAATTTCCAATTTCTTTATTATCTATTTTGTATTCATAGCAGTAAAATAATAGGAAATGGAGTATTATTTTTTGTGTATTTTAGGGGTTGGAAATTGAAAAATACTTTTTATAGAGTTTACGAGTCGAAAAACTCGGACATGGTGTACAATATGATAGCCTGAATTTTTTGACGATCGTGTTTTACAATAGAAACCCCAAAATCAACATCTCCCTTCAAACTCTCCTCACAACACTAACAAACGTAGTCTCAATTCGGGTTGAGCAATGGAGCGTAAAATATAGTTATTTCAAATTTTTCATTTTATCACAATATGAGTTTTTCCTTTGTAAATTGTATACACTATGCCTTTTTTTGAATGTTTTTGTGATAGTATTGATTTAGTTTGCAGTATACTTCATACTTATATATATAGAGATGTCATGTTATGTGTAATACATTATACACACATGGCAAAGCTCCATCTTCAAAACTTTTCCCACTTTAATAAAAGGGGAATACGAGAAAAGCCTCCTGTTTTGTGATAGGACGAAAATATAATGATGTAATAATAATGTCTATTAAAATAATGGGAGGAATAACGACATTGGCACAATGCGACAACCGTCTGTGCTATTTGCAACATTATGGATTATGGACATAATGTTGTGATACACACTTCAAGCTATGTGAGGGAAAGTAAAGTTGTTTGTCAAAAGGAAAAAACTTTTAGCAGTAATGTTGTTTTCGACCGAAATAATCATAATTTGTACAATTGTGACTTTTGTGACTGTAACATTATGTCATTCAACTCTATCATAGTATCATAGTAATTCTAGATTCTAGAGAAAACTCTTGAAAAAAAAAACAAAGAACAAAGACCATGATAAAAATACTTCTTTTTTCAAGTAAAATCCTAAACACAATAAAAAATAGAACCCCAATTGTCCTTTTGCTTTTGCTCGGTAAATGGTAAATGTATGTATTATACTAGTGGCGATTTTCATGTGCCCAGATTGCAAATCCTTGTTTACGGTGAATCCATTAGTTTCTTGCTAGATTACATATTGGTAATACCGGAGTAGTAGACATATGTTTTAGAATAGCTGAAATAAATAAAGAAGAAAAAAAAAGAAAAACTGTAGATATAAAAAGTACTATAAGATGTATAGGAAGTTACACAAACTTTGTGCAATGATCTCTTCCAAACGGAGCAAAACATTAGACTTGTAATAATCATAAGTGGAAAACTAATGGGTATGGCATAACTCTTTATATAAGAATTGCTATTATTTACTGTAACTCTACATTCTTTATACTTTTTCTGTTCAAAGTTAGTCGTAGTACAGTTACAAATAGAGGAAAGGAGAGAGAGAAGGGGGACAGAGAAGGAAGGAATGTACACATGCTGACGGAGAAACATGAGAAGTTTTTAGTTTTTTTCACATGACAAAAGCGATAAAAAATTTCCACCCAATTTGCTTTGAGACTCGGACTTTTTTTTTAGAAAGACTAAAGAGAAATAAGAGAAAAGAGAAAGAGACTCGGGAAGTTGAATTACTACTATTATTATTATTACTATTACTATTGCAATAGAATAGAAATGTTGTTAAAAAGAGAACATTTTGAGTTGATAATAGCATAATAGTTTGTGTGATCCAGATTGTGATTGGGGTTTTTTTTCTATACATAAATATTATTTCATATATTCCAGAATGGTTCAAAACCTCTACATTTATTTTTGACTTCTCTTCTTCCGATAATATATTACTGGACTCGAGGGAGAGAAAGAGAGCGCTTTTAGAAAATATGTTTTATGTGCTGTGTCAGACACTCCTTTGGTTTAGTCGTATAAATTCAACTGACTACTGTATGGAAAAGCAGAAACCGTGCAAAATTGCAAAATTACATATAAATTGTAACATATGTATTTTGTATAGATTTAGATCTCCCTCTCTCACTTTCACTCCTTGTGGTATCGTTATCGTGTAGACTGTAGGTTGTAGATGTTAACCGAACTGATTGGAAAATGCTACAAATCTAAAAAGACTCGGAGCATGAGTTATTTAATGTATTATATTATGTGAATATAAGTTATGTGTTATGTATAGTGTGTAAGTGTATGTGTGGTTGATGTAGAACCGAATCGAGACAACTTTTTCATCCTTTGAATACGTAAAAGGACTATAGAAGAAAGGGGAAGAATCTAATTTCATTGTTCCTAACCACTTGCTTACATCATCATCATCATCACCATTGTCGTTTTTGTCGTCGTCAACATCATCAGAGTCCCATTTGCATTATCATAATATATAATATGTATATTATGAACTGTGAACCTTCTTTTTATTGCTACCTTTATTGAATTTTATGTATCCCGCCTCTTTTCATCTTTCTCTACATGCTAAAACAAAAGGCAAAGTTACATCTTTGTATTTTTAGCTGTCCACATAAACTACCGTATACATATCTATAATATTGTCTTCCTTTTAAAATTTACTCGTTAGTTTGAAAGGTAAAGTTCAGAAACCATTTTTCCCCCTGTAATTAAAAATGTGCATCTTATCGTATCTCCATCCTTCTTTACTTGGAAACAAAGTTCAGATTAGATTCTTGGGTACACGTAGACACATTCTAAATTACGATGATGAGAAATTACAAGGGTTACATGTACCGCCTTACAATTTTCATCTTATTTATGGTATCATTATCATCTTTCATCAATTTGATATTGTTTTCAAATTTTTTAGCGAATAGTAAAAGAAACACGAGATAATTCATGTAATAAAGAGTCATTTTTTCATTCATAATTTATGTTACAATACAAAATGATAAGAACTATGAAATATTCTACATCCATTTTATTAAGAACAATCCAAAAAGCTTTTGAAATTTTATTATGTAGAGTAAGAATTGTACATGATTTGTAATAGGTAATACACTTGCTGCAAATTGCAAATGTTGTACATATGGTTCATTTGTGGACATCACGGAGAATATACACATTATATTATATATAGAACTGTTCACTGTATATTGTACGGTTTGTATGCAGATTTTGTAGATGTGATACACTAATAAAAGATAAAAGCTTTTTAAAAGTACACACATACAGGAGAGAGATGAGAATGGAATGTACCTTTTTTTCAAGGGCTTTTGCATTGTTGATGAAATATTATAACATGTAGTTGATCCGATTGATTTGTAAATTTTTTGATAAGCTCTCATTTACACCTAATTGAGTAATTGAGGCTTTACAGCCACTCTCAATTTGGCTCTATAGACTCTAGACGGTTAGCTGGACGTCCTGCTTGTGTAAAAAATACAGAACGTGTAAGTAAATGTACACATCCTGATTTTATATCAAATGGGTTCTGACACAAAAGCAGAGTTGCTGAGAGTGTCTGTCAATGATCCGTTCTACACCATATTATTATTATTATTATGTAGATGGATACCTAGTAATGTGCTCCACAACTCAGAATAACACCTAATAATCATAACAACAATATTATTATGAACAGCTCATTAGGTATTGAATTTGTGGGTAAATTAAAAAAATCAGCAAGCCTGATTCTTTTTCTTCTCTTATCTCTTCTTACACGTGTGTGTGTGTGTGTGTGTGTGTGTAGTGTACATATAGAAGTAGCGTAGAGATTAGAGATAGTAATTGTAATTTTATTGTAATGCAAATGGATAGTTGTAATGTGAGTTTGATATCGATTAAAATCATATCATGTTGTTTTGATTGTATGTTTGTGGCGATAAAATAAATATATTGAGGTCACATTAAAATTACAATAAAGTACAAAATACAAAAGCATAACAATAGTAATTATGGAGTAAACTTGAATGTTATAACATTCAATTGTCCATTGTACATGATACACAGTACACACTCAACAATCGCTGAGAGCTGTAGAGATCTAAATTATCAATAGTAATGAGTAATGAGAAACTACAGGGCTGAAAGCTAAAAGGAGATTCGATACGATTATTTATTAATACACTATGTGACTATAATATCTCTTTATTACTTTAAAGTTTAGCCATCTATACCTGTGTACTGTGTACAGTTTCTAATTTTGTCGAGAATTCACATTCTTTCAAGATTAAATGAATTTACATGTGCAAATGTATGATGGATTCCAAATTTTGTTACACTTTTGTAGCTCTTTTTTTGGCATAGATTAAGCTGCATTTATTGTTCCATTTTACATGTTGATTTTCCACACTTTCCATTTTTTTTATATAATAGTGATCAATGATATGAACAATGTTTAGACTGCAGATGTATAAAAAGTACGAACGGATTTAACGTGTGATTATAGTTTACATTGTAGGTATTATTATACAAATGTCCTGTTTGTACGCGGTTGAAATATAATCAAGTACTTGAGACTTTATCATGTTTTTAGTAAACGTTAAAATATCAAATGAACCACACTCATGTAATATACAAATAAAAGAATAAAAAAAACTTTAAAATTTTCAGCCTGTTCATGTGTGGATATAAACTTAAATGTATACAGAAACAGAGTAAAAATTCATGACTGTTACATCTACAATCTACACAATACGGTCTGTACGCAGTGACGGTAATACATTTATTGTGTTTTCCTAATAGCTCACCCCTGGGCAGACATTGAACAGACAATAATACAAATTTTTAATGCATGTATTTACAATTCACAGTTTCCAATTTACAGTGTACATTTCATTTTTATTTATAAAAATTGTTCCATGCGTAAGGCAATATACGTGGAATGTGTATTGTGTGTGCAATGATTTGATGTGATTTGATATGATATGATGTATTTTTATTCTCCTAAATTTATATTTATCTCTGACTGCAGAGATTGTGTGTAAATGGTATGTAGTATATAGACGTCGTAATGTCTATTTGAAAGTAATTTCAATTCAGTCATTCCTGCATGCATACTTACATGTGTGGTATGTATGTGCACTTTTTATATTATATAAGTTTATCAGCGAACATGTATGTACATTACATATTACACATATTATAGGTCCCGCCTATTATAAATTAGCATATGGACATTTTTTTAAATGACAGGCTCTTACGGAACTGCATGTGTACAAATAAATGTGACATATCATTTTATAGTGTGACATAACATTTAAAAATATATGTACAACAAAATGAACAAAAAATGAGGAAAGGAAAAAAAGGCCGATCTCACAGCCAACAATGCACATAAAGAGAGGGAGAGAGAGAGCAAGAGGGGCAGAAAAAAGACATGAAGGGCTCCGTTTCACTATACAATATTAATATTAGCATTATACTTTGTCAGTTTGAATTTGTTTTTTATGGATGTGGTTATTATGATTATGAAATGATGTGTGTATAAAAGGGGTGTGAGAGAGTAGACGGAAGCATATTTTTCTCGGTTTAATTCCCAAACCGCTGTGCAAGAGAGAGAGAGAAAGAGAAAGAAAGAAGGAAGGAAAGAGAGATATAGAGAGAGATCCCCAGTCAATTCTCTCTTTTCCTTTGCTTTGCTTTGATTTCAATACCCATGTTGTGGTCTATCTGTGTCACTGATGTGTATTTGTTGGTCTACGTTAGATACATATTAGTTGTGTCCTGACTCCTTCAAGTCTATTCTAATTCTCCTTCTATTATGTAATATAATAACTATTAACTGTATTATATCATGTAATCCTATACTTGTTTACTGGCAGTCTCCCTCCAATTGTCACAGTTTCTGCCCGTGATGATGAATTCATGAAGTTCACGCACTGTACACTAATCCATCTGAAATTTTCCATATTAAAGTGTCTGCTCTCTTCTTGTTCTTGCTTTTTGCTTTTGTTGTTACTGCTGTACAGCAGCCGAGATTTATAAAAATGTTTACATTTATATTTTATATAATAATCATTTCCTTGTGTCCGATGTCCAAGCAGCTATATCTATGTTATGCTTACTATGCGTGATAAATATCGTCACCGCAACTCATAAACTGTGCATGTGAGCATGTGTAAACGCATGTACGTGTAAAGTATAGATACACGTCAGAAGAAAATGCAATGGAGTTGTGCAGATTTACTTACAAACTACACGTTTTATGAATTCGGACGACGATATCTTGTATTATGTACACTGTTCAAACCCCTTTATTTGTTACGCAGTCAGGAAATAAATGAAATGAAAACCAAAACAGTGAGTGAATTAGCTCCACTTGATTTCTCATCACTGGCTAACTAACTGTGTACATTGTGACTCTTGACTTGCCATGGCTTTTGTCTATTTTTCCTTGCTGTGTTGCAGTTGTGCATGTGTGTTTCTGCTCATTACTCATTAATACAACAGACGACATACTGCACATGTACAATGTACATGAATGGAGCTGCAACATGTAAAGTATATTTATTATTTATTTGATGGTTCGATAAATCTTTTATTATATTTTAATTATTGTGTTATTGTCCATACTTTTAATGTTTTATGTTTATTTAATTTCTGTATTATTATTGAAAGTTAAAAGTCAACTCAAAACATTAATATTTACACATGCACAGGTATTTATTTTTTAATTTAAACCTTAATCCATCTTCATTCATGGGAAATTTGAGAGTAAATGTTCTTGGTAAAAACGGCTTAAAACTGCTCTAGTTAAACCATGAAGATTTGTGGAACGGTGTACATTGTACATTGTTTATATTTGTTGTTTCAAGAGGAAATAGTAATTGTTTCCTTGATAATCTTCATTTATTTTGGTCATTGGTTAGTTGCCAATTTTAGTTTTCGCCGCAAAATACAAACTTTTCTCTCTCTCCGTACAAAATACACATGGTATACAATGTACAAATGTGTAAGTACAAAAGTCACCAGTCACACCCATTTACAATGCACATATTGATACATGGAGCGGAAAAATTATTTATTTTTTTCAGAAGCTTTGTTTTTCCTCGAATAAAATACTCTTGTATAATATATAATATAGCAGGCCTGGTTTTTAATGCATGTCGTAGGCAATGTATACGTGCTTGGAGAAGATTTGAGTTTGTTTGCAACAACTCAAACTTTATAAATGTAATATGTAGGAATTCTCTTACGTTACAAGTAAAATATTAGTCAAAGATGTTTAAGGAAAAAACCACAGAAATATTCTCATTTTTTCACACGTCGACAATCTACACACATTACACATTTATTCTCTCGTTACCAGTTCATATATAAAATACACGTTACACATACAAAGTTTTTCTCTTGATCCTCTTGAGTCTACAAGTGTACATAATGTTACATATCATGAGTATCATTTACATTTCAGTAGTGCATTAACAAACATGATATAATAATAATAATACCGTCTCATACATCGTATCATTTTATATATTAGCAGAGTAGATGTGGTACCGCATTTGACTAAAAGTTATGTATGCATGTTTCTAAGTACAAAACACCTCAAAGCATGGCTAATGGATCGTTCCAAATAAACCATGAACCAAAAGAGGAAAAAGAATGAGAGAAGAATCAAGTTAAAGATTTACTCTATGCGAAAAGCTTTCACGCTTATTTGCCACTCTCTTTCACTCTTCTCTGCCTCTCGTCTCTCCTCCTTTCTTCCTATATCCTATTTTTGTGTGTATAAAATATAAAACAGCAGTGTTCTATTCAATACATAATACATACAATCAACCGTCTATTCAAATTTCCCTACTTCTGTGCAAGAGGCAAGAGGAGAGAAACACTTAAATTCATTATTGTATTATAATATTATGACATTAGACCACAGCCTATACAGTCGACACTGTACTCTTCTACACACAACAAGTGTGTGTGTGGATTATGTATGTACATACGTTCCTATAATAATAATACTTAATGTACACATTCACATGGACGCTTTAGGCAACAATATACAATTCAAAAGCGAATCAAGTGACGACGACGACAACACAAATATGAACATGAATATAAATGTGAAGAAGAAGTGGAGAGAGGTACACTATTTAGCTTTCAATTTTCAATTCAATAGAGAAAGAATTGAGACTGAGAGAAGAGCAAGAAGTTGGCAGTCAAAATATTTCCCGAAAATTTCTATTACCACAGCAGTATTATTTTTATTATTATTATGCTAAATTTATTGAGAATTGACACGGGCTTCAAAAGAAATAAACGTACATTCACACATCATGTATTACGTATTAATGTTTATAATGGAGTTTTAAAGAAATCGACAGAAAAGCAGAGAGAAAGGAACGTTTTCCGCTTATGTGTTGTCCATT
This sequence comes from Sminthurinus signatus, assembly GCA_019776565.1. NCBI lineage: Eukaryota > Metazoa > Arthropoda > Collembola > Symphypleona > Katiannidae > Sminthurinus > Sminthurinus signatus. The sequence goes on from JABASP010000686.1 coordinate 37,255, forward strand.
GATTGTACATTTTACATACATATTTCAAGGTTCTCAATTCTCAATTCATCTTTGTATTATAAAAGAATGATAGGTAAAACGAAAAGACGACATGAATTTACACTCGAAACACGTACGTAGGTATTTCATATAAATATTAGCTCACCGCAAAATACCCTATCCTCTTGTCATTTCTCAATCTCATAAAGCCAGTCGCGTACTAAATAATAATGTGTAGGGAATTTTTATTATGCTTATATTGACATGTACATTGTATATTGTACAGGCGTTGTATGTATGATGTATACCTACTATAGGCATGAGTGAGACTTTGTTTATACAAAACCAAAGTTCATCTTTACTCTCCTCTCCTTCCTTTATTCCTTCTGAGGGTGGAAAAGAAAATTGAAAAGAAAAGAAAAACTGTTGATGATTTTTGTTTGTGATCCATTTTGTGACCTATGATGAGGAGAAACGGTGTGTGAACTTTTTGGCTTTGTGGCAGGGGTTTCCACAAAATAAAAGAGCTGTATTCTCCGACAGTCAAAACCAAAGAGAAAGAGACAAAAGACACTACTTTTTCCATGACCAATTTGTATTACAGAATAGCAAAATGAACCGCGGCTAGACACATGATACATGGTATGTATTATTATTTGGTGTAATAGCCATACAATGAATCTGCATTATTATGAAACATCCACCGTACATATATGTACAAAATATATTATGTACTCGATGCTTATTCATCGTAAAAACAATCCTTCCTCTTCTACATAGTAAAATACATTCAATATTCATTATATATTTGTATATCGTGAGATTTCAACAGTTTTCTTTTAAAAATTAGAATTGAAATCGTTGTTTTCTTGTCCGATGATGTTATGCAATGTTACATAATAGTACTTTTGATTTGCTATTATGAATTCCATTCAATTAAAATTTACAAATTGTACATAGGACTTTTTTGAGGATATTTAAAAAACGTATGTTTACAAGGCTATACTTTTTCATAGTTTCTGTGATAAACCCGATGATACGTTTCTATCTCTATTTACTTGATGGAATTGTGCTCATTTTACAGTACTATAATATGTTCTCGTCCAGCAGTACAGTTTTGAATATTTTTTTTTGTACAATAAATTATAAATCGGTATCGACTACTTATTTACTGCTTTGTCAATGAACTTTGGATTTTTTTTGTATAATTCAACTGGTTGGAAATATTAAACATTTGATTGATAAATGAAGAAAGTAACCACACTTGTGCGTTGTGACTGTATGCTCAATGCTCAACGGTCCAATATATACCAAAGACGGAAGATGTAACAGACTTTCATACTAGATACTAGAGAAAAATGAAGAGTAAAGATTTTTTTTTTACAAATTCCTCAGATCCACAAAGTCATACAACAGGTACACATTAATGTATAAAATATTCCTTTACTATTGTGTTTGAAAAAATCTGACTAATACGCCTGCTGTGTGAATACTGTGACTGTATGGTGTATGGTGGTTTATCAGAGGGAAGAAATCTGAATGTGCTTTTTTCAGGATCAAGATCTTTTGGTTAGTTTTCATATGGAACAACAGAAAAACACTTGACTGTGTGGTGTGTGATGTAGCATTATTTGGTATTTGTTATAATCCAAGAGGATTTTGTGAGTTTGGAATTTTTTGATGGATCTCATTCAAACCGAGATATACCAAGTGTAAAATATCTACCAATGATGATGATGATGATCTTGTACTCGTATCTATATGTACCTTGGTCATTGCAGTGTGTTTGTAAAGACACTTCTGTATTTTGTAATGATGATGACGCAACATCAACAGAATCAACTAACGATAAATGTATATCTATAAGCTATGCATATGAAGGCCACAGGACTGAATGAGTTAGTATTTTGTAGATCTTGTGTTTAAAATAGAATCTTTACTTTATGATACAATATGCCGTGTATTTACAATAGAAACCCCATATTTTAGAATTTTACAGTATGTAGAAGTAAAGCTATATAAAAAATATACACATATTATATGTATAAATTTACAAGTTTAAAGGAGGTCTGGAGAGCGAAAGGATAAAAATCCTCGGCACAACATGTTAAATTAAAGCATATCCTAAAAATAAGTACATGTGTGAATATATAATATATGTATATTGTATATGCATGTGCATTTATAACACATGTAATTCGAAAGAGATTAAATTTGACTGCCGTCTCTCTGTCTCTCCAGCTCAGCGTATAAAAGCTTGCCCATGGAGAAAGATGATCGTTTATAGACCACTGACTATTAAAACATCTGTGTGCCTTTTGATTTGAAGCGACGAGTCGTACATACACATACAATGTAACAATGGACTTGTACAATAGAGTCTGCCGTAGTCTCTCAGCATGGACAAACATGGATTAAATATTTATTCAAATCCATCTTCAAGTACACAGTGCAAAGGGCATGTTCAAGACAAATAACAAACGATCCTTACAAAAGCTTGTACATACAACCAGAAAAAAAATGAAAGAGTCGAGCGAGACAGAGTGGAGGCACTCGTGAAGATTATAAAAAAAGAGGAAAATACCAATGATCTTTTTGAGTTAGTGTACATGTACAATGTACAATGTATACAGTACAAATTTAAATATATATGCAATACAAAAACCAAACATAGCAAGGGTAACGAAGCACGGCCTCGAATATAACTTTAAACCTTTGTTTGAATTCTCAGATGATAATGATGACAAAATTCTTGATTAATGCTTGTTTATCGATTTTTTTATATTTCATACTATATTTTTGAATTAGTTTGTATTCCCCTGTTACTTTTTTTAAAATATACATAAATGTAGGTATATATATGCAAATGCAGTGCTAAAAGTTTAAAGAGTGCATAAATTATGTAAAATATGCACTTCACAAACTGCATACATTTAATTTCATATGGACATGAAAATGACAGAAACGGTGGAAGTAAGGGATTTTCTTTTCCATTCCATTTTTTTCTACTCTTGTTCCGTAAAAAGAAGGATGATAAAAGAAGGGCATGGTACGACAGAAGAAGATGCTTTTTCGTAGCACAAAAAAACTCCCAAATCCCAAATGCTTCCTACATATTGTGTATACATACAACTAGTCATCCATCTACATGTTATGCGTACATGTGCTGTGTGTTGTGTTGTGTATTGGTTCGGCAATTATTGTGCACTTCAGTCAGGCTTTTTGGCAGGCAATTAATTGGTGCAAAGGATATGGAGAAAAGCTTTGACTCCTGTCGATAATTTATCTTTTACATGTATACAGAAGCCGATTCGACAAGTAATTTATTTTTCCCACATTCCTTCATTTCTTCACTTTTTGGACTAGAATCTAAGAGTTAATTAACTAAACTCAAATTTTAAATAGGTGGGGAGAGGCTAGATTTTTTTTTGTTTGCCTCTGTATTTGTTTGCATGTGGGATTTCTATCGATTTAAATCGGTTTTGACTCGATTTGTGTACAACCCTGAAATATCAAGTAGTTTTTACATACAAATCTAGTATAATATGATTTACATTTTACATGCACGTGAACTACTTCAGATCACACTTCTTTTGTATTCAACGGTTCGCCACATTTTAAAAAAAAAAGTTTTTAAATTCAAGTTTCATTTTTCGTTTAGAACAACACGATCCACAATAAACATGTGTTGTATGTACTGCGTACTTCAGTAATACAGATGAGAGAAAAGAAGTTTCATGTTTTAATCAAATAATTAATCTTTTTGTAATTTCATCTGTGTTCGAAAAGTCATTTAAGAACATTATATTATTTATTATATGTGTTTAGCTTCCAGGACTGCAGAGTTCTACCTTGTATAAATATACGCATACTGCTCCATATGTTATATACTTATCGTGCCAGTTATTCTGCCAAATAACCAGATGGAATTATAAATTCTATTAATTATGGTCTCTGACTTTAAAAATCTGTTTCCTGGAGCCAAATCACACATTCATGTGTTGGGAATTGAATGGAGACTGTCAGTTTTGCAACATGTCTAAAGTCCAGAATCTAGATTATAGGTGCATAATTTTGACTTTTTGAATTCATAAATAATAAATTACAACAGTTCCACGTGTTTTGAGCACACACAAAAAATAGATTTACATAGAATTACTTTGAATTTTGAATCTTCATTCTCCACATGTATACAGCACAAAATACAAATAGAGCAATTCCATCATATCATGCCATCATTGTGTGATAATTTATGAAGGTGTGACATAACACATATTATAGTGTTTCAATCTGTGTATGATTTGTTGAGAGTTTTTTTTTTTGGTTAAAAACAACCAAAGAAAAGAAGAAACATCAACTTGGAACATGAAACTTTTAGGCATGGTCAATGTCATTTATGTCATTTTTCCAAAAGATAAATGTATCAGCTTATCTATGATGTTGTGTTACACATTATACATGTTCACGTGGGTTTAAAACAATTTTTAAGTGCCGTACAAAAATCATGTGATTCTTAATGGTTAAGTGTCTTGATACTTGGTACTTGATTGTAAGTGTTGTTGTCCAGTCCATAAAATCCATGTGTGTTACATCATGGGAAAATTTGGAATTCAGTTGATGCCTGACTGTGTCCATGGGTCATACTAATAATAATAATAATAATACAGAATTTTATAAGCATGATGGGTATTATTGGCTTTGTATCAATTGTGTGTGCTTGACGGACAGGATTCATGTGAACGCACCTTCCCGTATTGAAGTTTGTAGTTTGTATAAGGCAGCAGTGTGAATAGATATTTGCTCGTAAATACAAAGATGAATAATGGATGGATTCAATATAATATGTATTACAAGAGGATTCAATGTTAAGGATAAAGCAAAGGATGAATAAATATAAAATAAAATAATACATTCTACATACATCTTTGTATGTAATATAATATAAAGTGTATTATAAAAAATAACATGTGTATGACGGTACACAAGTCTGATTTCCTATACTGTATACGGGTTAAATGTACAATGTACATTGTACAAGTTACATGTTTTGTGTACTTCTCCTTTGTTGTAATGTAAATAAATGTTCCTACACAAGTTTAGAATTGAAAACATTATAAAAATACTACAAGCATGTCCAATGTCCATATGTACGTTGTGCATCAAAAATAATAAAATGTAGTTTTGACTATCAACTATTGTGTATGGGAGAATGATGGACAGAGTACAAAAGGGAAACATGTCAATTATTTTATTTTTCTATATTCAGATCACAGTCGAGTTTATGTATTTTTTCTTGATATATTGATGACACTTGGGGTTGGTCAGAATGTACATAATGATTTCCTTGCTCGTGTACAAACACATACAAGATAATACAAGAGGAAAAAATACACAGAGCATCTCATTATTATAATATTTTTTTTATATTCATAGAGACTTTCTTTCATTCTTTCCTGTGTAAAATTGTACAATGATATACAATGGCTAAGGACTGCAAACAAACAGATATTTGATATGCATGAATTCTGTATTCTGTATCCTTTACTATAATAGACTTGTTACGTTTGTTACTACTCCATCATTCTTCTGTGCAATATCAATTGACTATAGTAAATGCAAATAACTTGATTCAATATTGGAATAGCAGACAACAACAGAAAAATGACAAAAACTCTTCTTTTTTTTCTTTTTTCTGTACTTTGTGTCAAAAAATCCATTCACATTTCAAGGGGAGGAAAAGAAACTTTTCATAATAAATTTTAATATAAACGGGTTGTTTGACATTTGCATTTTATATTTGAATGGAGTTGAATTTTGAGTGTTTACATTAAGAATTCAATATGGGATTGTATAATTCCAGGTAGGGGTATATGTGTAGCACTATTAGTGATTGTGATTAGGGGTGAAAAGAACGAGAGTGTGATAATAAAAGAAATCCCAATGTCAAAGATGCACGAAATCCAGGCACTTAAAAATCTCACCTCTCCTCTACTTCTTCTATCCAAATCCAACGGTCATCTTCAATCTTCAATATTCATAATACATTGAGGATTCATTTGTATTCAGGATTAATTCATTGATATTGATTGAAGTGGGAGATGAGAGATGAAATGAACTGAAAAAAAAATTGACGGTCGGAGAAAGGTTCTCCCTCGTGTTTTTATCGTTGTTGTTATTCATCATGTTTATATTTCCCTACTTTATTCAATTCAAAAGGCATATTCAAGTGTTACACAATACAAAGTACACGCACCTTATACTTTTCACATACCTGTGTATTTTTTTAAAAATTTGTCTATAGTGCTAGTGTTAAGTGACTACTCGATATTATGTACATTTATGCATCCGCATTTACATATCCATAGCTAGTTTTCTACTTTGTCTTACCTACATGTCCATTTTGATTTATGAGATGGATGAATAATGTGTTTCATACATTTTTAGTGCGAGCAGAATATAAAATTCTATAAAACAGCGATACACAGTGCACAATCATGATCTAATACTTAGAGGAGTGCGGGGCAAAAATCAGCCACGACTTTCTTAGCTTATTGTTGGCGTTTGCCCAAACCCATATATATGATGATGGTATCAAAATAAAGTTTA
>JABASP010000687.1:0-43794 GCA_019776565.1 Sminthurinus signatus
CGGATTCGAATTCAGCACCCTCGAATTGACTTAAAACCCCTGACAGGCGATAGAAAGGCCTAACTTTGAAAATCTTGGAGTAAATTATAATAGTGGTAGTTAAAAACTTTTGTCGTTTGAGGTCGTGCAGAATATGAAATATATCGTCGAATAATATAGAATATAGAACACGCAGTAGAATCGGAATAGAAATTCAATTTCAAATCCTCGTCCTTAAGTATATTAGAATTTAACGTTTATAATGGAGATGGGAATTACATGCATTCAAGTACATTAATGAAACATGTGTGAAAACTATTTCCTATTTTGCTATTTGTGCAAAAGGTCACAGTGTGTAGAGTGTGTACAATGTAAATTATCATTATATTTATAGCCTACTGATTTTTTTCAATTACATTCTTTGTATGTAGATTGTAGACTGTAGACATCGTGTCAATAGTCAATATAATATTATATCCACAAAACACAAAAGAACGACCACTTGGAACTTTTGGAACTTGGAAATCTCTCTCATAATTTATTAACACGTGAATACTTGTTCAGAGAGGACAGAGGAAATTGAAAATGTGGTAGGCATAAATAAGTACACATACGAATATACTTATGAGTACACGAAATACAAATGTACCTACTTGGAAATTTGGAACCTCTCCAATTTTTAGAGTTATTAGTTATTACTATTATTTGTTTGGGTAAATCAATCAAATATCAAATATGATGGCTTTACATATACGAGCAAATCAATAAATAAATGAATAAATCCTCTAGTAATTGATGAGTAACGACTAACAAGCGGCGTGTTGACATTTTTTAATAACCATAAATTTGATTCGACCTCATCGCAAACTTAATTGAACTTGTAACACTTGTACCTATTATTACACATTACACATTGAACATTATACAGAGTACAGAGTACACTAGATCACATAATGCAGACTGCGCACAAGAAGGAAAAGGGAATAACAATGCAGAGTACACAGTACACATGTATTTTTCAAGTGCTGAGTGCTGACCATCAAAAATGTTAAATTCTAAATTATCACGTCAACATCGGACATCCAACTCATAAAAATCATGATATACGTATATTTAAAAATTGCAACCATCGAAGGGTTTACGCTGTAAAAGTTGCGTAATAGATTACTTATAAATAAATAAATAACTTCATGCTCACCTCACATTTCAAATGTACAATGTACAATACAAACACATGTATGTACTACCTCACATCTTATTTTACTGACTGCCAACTGCCGACAGCAGTTACAGATTCAGCTGCACTTGAACACTTTTCATGTATGTGTATTTCAAATCTCAAACCTCTTGATGACAATTGAGGTCATGCTTTAAACTTTTAACTTTTAACATGTTTAGATTAGAATCCAGATACATTTGAATAAATATTAATCAACATTGGAGTCAGTAAGAAAAAATTAGAAAAAATACTTTTGTTATTTATAGATAGGAACGGAAACAATGTTATTTACAGTAGGATTCGTAGAATACAGTAGATGTATTAAGATTTAGTCATGCTGTATACTGTATTCTGAACTCTGTACTCTGTACTCAATACTCATTGTCTTGTTGCTTGTTGTAGCATAATAAATGTGCATAATATGTCATACATTTTTTTGTTTACTGCCGTCTACTGTCTAACGTCTATAGTCTATACCTGTGAAACGTGTGAATGCATTACAATTTACAATATCAAATTACATACTACATACACACACGTATACCTGACACTTTTCCTTTTCCTTTCCATCTCATTTACTGGGGTTCATCCTTTTATTTCCCACATAGCACATGGCACATGAAGATGCTATAAGTTATAAGTAACAAGTAACAATCACCCAGTTGCCGAATTACTAGACTACTTACAAATATTCACATACAGAACATAGAGGAGGAAGGAAGGTTTTCAGAGTTGAGAACTGAGGAAACCTTGAAAAATAAATCTGTCCTATTGAATTTCTCTGTAGGTGACTTGATCCTCTTCCCATAAGTATTAGTATTTATTAGTTATACATAGGTATGCTTATGTACATGCAAAACATAAAGTAAAATAACAAGTGACACTAATATCACCTCATATATAACATTTATTATCACATTATTATTATTATTATTATTCTTATGAACTCTCTACACTCTACACTCTCTTCATCCAAATTTCACATTTTCACATGTACAATGTACAAGGCTGAAAACTGAAAACATGCCAGAAGACAGTGGCTAGAAAAGAAGAAATATTTATGTAAAGTTGTAAAATTTCTACTCCTTGTTCGAAATTCCGCAAATATTTGCAAAGATTTTCTAGAGAACGGTGAGCAAGACAAGAAACAAGTAGTAGAAGAAGACGACGGAGAAAAGGAGAACAAAACGAATAGGTACTTGTGAACGCATGTCACTCACGCTGATGCTATGTACACTGAACACTGAACATTGTGAATTGCACATGTATGTAGTATTCATGCTTCAGAATCCAGAATCCAGAAGAACAAAAACAATTCACAAAGTCTTCCTAAACCTTTATCTGCACATTTTTGGAGTTTGGATGTTAGAGTTTCCAGGTAAAGCTCCGTAAAAAAGTAATGGGTAGAAATTCTTAGTCATCATCAGCACCATCATTCACAGGATTTTCACTAATCCCTGGACTCAAAAGACTCAAGGCTCAGGACTCAAGACTAAAGAAACTTTGTCCAGCTACACAAGCATTCACCAGTACATGTATGTGTGCATGCAGAAACTACAATGAAAAGTTTAACACTATAAAAATGAGCATAAAACAGATGCGGAGGAATTTCTCGCACATAATATATTATGCATACACATACACACATATATATAAATATACACAAACTCTCAACAACTGTGTATCAATTACCTTTTCTTCTGTTTCTCCTCACTCCTCTTGCTCAAATACAAAATACTTTTACTCTTTACTCTTTTACTCTTTAGCTGTACAGCTGTAGCTTGTGTAGTTAGCTGCTTTGTTAGTTTACTTTGTGAGCAAAAAGATGTTACGCAAACGCAAAATACTTGGATAGTCTTAAGACTTAAGACTTTAAAAGAACTCTATGCGTCAAAAATTGTACATTCCGTATTATACCTAGTTATTATACCAAGAATGAGTCTCAAGTCTCTCGTCTTGTGTCTTGAGTTTTGAGTCTCTTTAGTCTTTTGCTAATAAATCATCACTGGATTTTGTCTTTTCTTTTTCCATTTTCTTTCCTCTTCTTTGACTACTGACTACATACAAAATACAAATGATATTCAAGCTCTAACTGAAGTAAGTTATGTACAGAGTACAACGTACAAGGGGTACCTTGCTTCATAGTTTCGGTAAGTATGAGGTATGTTTTCCATGCTGAAAGTTGGATGTTGAAAGAAGTGGTGTCGTCGTTATTTTCTCATCAGTCATACATCATACCTCGTACTTAAAAGAAGAGGAACGAAAGAAAAGTAAGAGTAATACGAGTGCAGCAGCATCATTCAAAATTCATACAAAAGGTCCAATGATGATGATCCCAGTTTTTTCGTTTTCCTTTCCTTATTAATAAAGGCTCAAGTACATACGTCCTTACTTACTACTTACCTATGTATTCCTCTGTTATATTATGCACATCTACATTAAAAAACTGTCTTCACTCTGTACCACAAGTTTTCCCCAAAGTACACAAGACACAAGAAATACATAATAAAAGTACATATATTATAGTTTTTAACGTCAAAGTATTAATTTTGCAATGATGTTGAATGGTGTATATATGAACTATGTAATATGTACGACTAGTTTCATTTTACTTTTTATCCAAACATTGTGCACATTAAAAATTATATATTATGGATGTATGTGTGTATGTAAATAAAAATCTTTCATCTCCTAAAGTCCAATAGAAAGTAATATTTGACTTTTAAAACATTTGATATAATTGAATAAGTTGAGACTTGAGACATTGTATATTATTGTACCTGTATAAAGTATAAAGTTTCCAAGTTATTATTTCTAGGAAAAAGATTTTTTGCAATAAAAGGTTCCCCACTACAAAATGTGTACGGATCAGTAAATATTTGATTTCCAAATTCCTGGTTTATTCCAAATAAAAGGAGCACAAAAACTGTCGTAAACATGATATAATAATGGCTATAATAATAATCATAATAATACGTTCATGTATCACATGATGTATGATGTATGAAAAAATAAAATCAACGGGAATGACAACGTATGGTATGAGAGATGGAGAACAATGCACTGTACACTGTACACCCACGTACATAAATAGCAAAAGAAATAAATCATTGTTGGCTCTTGTTGTATAGATATTACTACATGAAAGTCATAATCATAATCATAATATGTAATAATATGTAATGGTGGAATAAGACATAGAGACTAGAGACAAGAGACAGAAACGGAGACAGTGAGCGGAGAATGGAGAAAAAGATGACGATGAAAAAAGCAAACTGTGTAGTTCAAGTACATTATCGTCCATACCTGTGTCTACTGTCTACATATTACATATTAAAATACATGTGTAAATGCATATATGATACAGGAGACAGGAGATATGAAAGAAGTAACAAGAAGATTGTTTTGCAAGGTGGTCGCTGACTCAACGCTCAACGTCGAGCGTCGAGTACGGACAACGGCAAACGGCGAACATCGTCGGCAGTTCGCTGTCCACATAACATAATATAATGTATGAAACGTTTTTTTATATACATTCTATTTATCTATCAACCTGATGAAAAGATGTTGGCGAAGACAATATAATATATTATATTATGTATATATGCATACAAGATACAAGTATGCTCAAATATGCATGCAGTAAGGTATGTCTCCTGTGTAAAAAGGTAAGAATAAATAATGCAGGTAGAAAGGTATAACCACGAACAAAAAAACTGCATCGGAATTAATAAATGAGATTGTTAGCTTTGAATTTACATATGTATTTTGTACATTATAGTCGCATATAATATGTGAGCATGTTACTGTCTAAGTCAACGTCCACATCCCGACTCGACTCCTGAGTGTAAGTACGTGTGCTTGTGTGTGGTTCGAAGTTCTAATATACTTTAATATATAATGTACAAAAGCGAGCAATAAAGAACTGCAAAAACTCTAATGGTCCATGTCTCCATTTTTTGCAGGTACTTTTAAACGCTTCAAATATCTGTAAAAGTACATTATAGGAGCATGTATAATGCATAATGTATCATGTATTTTGTATCTACATTTTATACTGTATAATATTGTAGCTGTCAACACTACACATTTTACACTATCTTTATTCTTTACATTATATGTTATATGCTTTATCCTGACCAGACCAGAGCAGGCGACAAATTAAACATGTTTTTTCCACTTTATATTTAACACTTTGGTTTGAAGAAGTAATAAGTAGCAGGTAGCAGTATTAAAAATGTAATTTTTTTTCTGTTGAATCAAAAATATAACGCTCATTTCCGTTTTTTCATACAATACATTATAACTTTGATTTGCACTTTTCTTAATTCTTAATTATATAATACATATGTTCACCGTTATTTATGTATAAAGTAAAAAAAAATTGCTATTATAAATGTCATTGAATTTTTATACTTTTTGTATCAAAAATATAGAGCACGTTCATTTTAATTTGTAAAGAAAGGTTCTTTTTCTATTTTGTTCTTAGCTTTTTTTTTCTTAACTTTTAGTTGTATCTATAATCTATATACATATTGTGATATATTGTGATTATAATGTATTTTATAAATTGGAGACACCAAGCACCGTCCCATTTGTAATTTGTACATGTGTCCACTGTACTGTTACATTGTACAAGGAAGAGTAAATTTTTTTCATCTCACTATCTCTGTCGTCCAGCTACCAAAAAAAATGTTCGGTCCTGTTCAACTTGGAGGAATCTTCCTCATTTGTTATAACATGTATATACATCTGTTATGTAATATAATATAATGTGTAATAATAGATGGTAGGAATGCATTAGGAGAGGCCATTCTCTTTTTTTTCAATTGTAGTGAATCCAGGAAACTCGATAATAAATATAGGAAAATGTGCGAGACAGGATGGTATATATATCTGTATTTCATGTTCCGTGTTCCATGTTCCGTGTACTTGCTCCTTTTTATGTGATATTATATAATATGGAATACAGAGAGCGGATCGATCTTGAATCACAAAAGTTCTTCCTCTCTCTTACACATCCACATGTGAGGACACATGTGAGCATATGATACTGCTATAGTTATATCTATATACATACATGGAATTTTTCCCATTTTCTTCTCCTTTTCACTAGTCCACCAGTGTACAAAATCATTATAATTCCATTGAGGTCTACTCTCTACTCGCAAAAAACTTTTTTGGGAGACCAAAACCAAGACGACAACGACAACGATGAAAACGAAAAGGACGGAGGACGGAGGACGGAAGGAAAAGAGAGGAGACATTAAAAGGAGAAATAAAATAGTTTCATGACATGTCAACATGATGGAACAAGAAGGACATTTTTCCATTCCTTTTACTTGCTTCGTTAGTGTAACACGTCAATTCTCATGTCAAGCACAAGTTTTCCGAGTTGAGATGACCAGTAACCTGTAATCACCAACTTTGTAAGGGAAATGTTTCTGTCTTTTTCTTCTGGTATTCTCTGTTATGTACTATAAATTGTATTCTACTGCACAATGCACATTGTACATTGTACACACATTATTGACCAGCCAGGAGAAATAATAACGACTGGTTGGTGCTACTCACATTTTTATTTTCATTTTCGTTTTCATTTTCATTTCCATTTCCATCTTCATTGTCACACTCCATCATGGCGTGTAGTAAATCACGATTAGGAGAGAAAGAATATATGGAAAAGATTGAGAATCTAATGCACAAAATATACAATACACATAGTATATGATGAAGAGATGATGAAGAAGGGGGGAAAAGATTACTTGAGTTTAAAAGAGTCATAAGAATTTATTTTATGTGTCTTTAACAGCAAATAAGCTGGAGGCTACACTACCAATTGTTGTACATTGTACAGTCAATGTTTATGAGTACGTGTACATCTTTGTGTGTTGTGTGTAGGAGAAAAATATGAGAAATATAATTAGGAATGAGTTTGAAAGTGGAGTTGTTGGATGGATACGTAATACGTATCAAGTCACAAGTTACAAGTTACAACCTAAAAGTATAAAAGTACATTATTGTATTGTGTTTTGTCTTTTGTGTATTATGATGTAAGATGAAAGATGTAAGATGTGAGATGTGAGGTGCGTGAGATGCAGTATTATTATGTGTACATGATACGTGGAAAATGGAAAATGGAAAGAATAGTAAATATTCTTATGCATGTTATTCTTTTTCACCAGCAAGCATCAAGAATCAAGATACTTTTTTGCACCTTTTATCTCTTTCTTCTTCTTCCTCCCTCTGTAAAAATTCATACGTGAAAATGATGTGTAAAATGAAATGAAGTGAAAATAAAATAAAACAAGACACAAGAAGGCAGAGACCATTGTATAAAGTATAAAATATTAAGTATAATAAAGTATACACAGAGTATTGTATTCCTACATGAGATATTGTGTTTGAGATATGAGATATGAGAGAGAGATGAGATGAGGATCAATGCCCAGAATCATCACCAGCATCGTCATCTCCATTTGCCATTACAGATTGCAGTTGCCATCATCCAGTGAAACTAAAACGTGTAGCCGTTATTTGTATTTTGTATTATGTATTATGTAGTTTTGAAGAATTGAAAAGTATGTAGTATGTAGAATGTAGAATGTAGAAGCTAAAGTTCCACACTCCAAGCACCATTTATGTAACTACTCACTCAGTTAAAATACCTACTTACTTACACACACAATCCATAATATACATAATACAAAATACATAATACAGCCTTTAACTTAAACTTGAACATTGAGCAGTGTGCACGAAATGTCATGCGAATTTATAGCACACCTAATCACACACTCACATACACAAACACAGACAGAGAGACACTGGCAGAGACGGGAAATGAGAAATGAACATCCTACATGATCCATCGTTTATAGCAAAAGTATAAACATTAATTTGTTTCCCTCCCGCAGCAAAACTTTTGCCGATGCTTGATGCTGCAAGCTTCTTCATCTCCCTAAATCCATTGAAGAAAGCACACATCACAGTGCACAGATGGTTGGACGTTATCATAACAATCATCATTTTCTCATATCAAAGGTAAAGAATAAAGAACGACAACGACAACGAGATTATATTAAACAGCATACGTAAATAAGTATAGAGTATAGAGATGTACTGTTCACTCTTCACTCTTCAAGGTACTTATGATGAGAACGCCTACACCATCATAAAAGTGCGGCTTATAAGAAAAACAATACGGACGGCAGCTCAACAAAATTTTCTTCCTGTATTCCTCTTTCTTTCCTTTCTCCAATCTCCATTTTCCAATCTCAAGACTCAAGACTCAAGTCTCAAGTCTCAAGTAGTCTGAAAATATGGTATGGTGGAAACATTTCATTACTTTAATTTCGTAAAATAAACCCACAATAATTATCATTATTACATGTATCATCAGCACGATCTCAACTTCATTTTTCATCCACTCTCCATTTTCCAGTTTCCATTTTCCATTTTCCATACTCTTGTTATTTCATCAATTCCTTTTAGCTCAAAGGCACAGTTTTAATTTCATGTACTATGTAAACACTATTAAAATAATGTGGAAAAAGAGGAATGATTCATCGTATCCAGTATCAAGTTTCTAGTTTTCCACAAATTGCACAACTATTTCTATTTAAACCAGCAATTGAATGTTTTGAGTTTTGAGTTTGGAGTTTTGAGGTATTAAAGTTTAAATTGTACTTCCAATTTTCCACATTCAGTTTCTGTGTTTTTCTTTCATTTCGTGTCCGGTTCCTTTAACCTTCAAAAAACATGTGAAATGTGGATAGTGGATATGTTGCAAGAAATCTTGAATCTTTAACAGGGAAAATTTCAATCCTTTGTTAGTACATGTTTGTTTTTTATATCTATTGTCGTTTCAGAATTCTGACTTCTGACGTGATAACATAAGAGTTTAAGTGCATAATTGAATTAAATGGTCGAGACTCTATAGAATCTATAGAAGAGATGGAGATGGAAAAGAGTCATTCATCCGTAACAGTCCAAGTTGTTGTTTTTTTTACCAAAAATCAAAACAAACAAAATATCATAGTTAATAGTTAGAAGTATAATTTGTAAGTGTACTTGTATAAATATTCTGTATTCTGTATTCTGTATTCGTTTCGTTCATGGGATACAAAATAATTTTTGACATCTTCAGATTCTAATTCAAACAAATGAGCGTATTATCGAATCGTAAGAAATTATTGTCCCGTACACAGGACAAGAGACCAGAGACAAGGAGCGACAATGATGATGATGAAGAGTGAAGCGAAGGTGGACAGTGTTTATATAACTGTGGCTACGACAGTACACTTTATATTTACTTTATACGGAATACAACTGTAACCGCCCATTCAGCTCGTGTAAAACTGTTTTCCGGGAAGTCGACTTCACCTTAATGTTACGTATTACGTATTGTGCGGAAAACATGTAGAATGTAGAATTTAGAATGTACATTTGATAACACAAGTATCAACAAGAGCATTAACAAATTGATATAGGAGCCAAAGGAACTAAATTGCGTTACTAAAACATGCTAAACTTGTACTTCCTTTTCCCTGTTGTACAATATTTCCCCGTAGAATATAATATAAAAGATATAGAAGTATCTATAATAGAGTACAAGTTGTTGTTATTGCTGTTCTACATTGTTACCAACTGACAGTTTCATCTGACTTGTACACTGTACATTTTACATGACTGAGCCAAGCTTTTCGCATCGACATTGTACATCTGTACATTTGTAAACTCTGACCATTCCAAACACAAAATATTCGTAGCCATTTTAGTTTTGTACCTATTTATACTTTTTGTGTATCCATATTCTCTGTATTTTGTATTCTGTATTATTTCGGTTGGTGGAATAATAAAATCTCTAATTTTGCACTCACACATTTTCTGTTTTGTGTTTTGCGATTGTCATATATTGTCCTCTTCAGGAAGAAAAAAGTCATGAATCATCATTGTACATTGTACACTTTACACTACACAGTGTGTCAAGTGTACACAATGGCAGTAGAAATGGCAACTCACACTAATGGACACTTCTGTACACGTTTTTCATGTATAGATAGAAAATATGAGAGGGAAGAGAAAATAGACAGAAAACAGAAAACGATTATTACACACATTTGACTGTTGAATAATGGTCGTTGGAAGAGGAGAGCAAAGTGTGACACTAAAATTGGATATTTACGTCCGCTACCCATCCTCCAGCTTCTAGATTCAACTGATAGTCTTAAGCATAATAATAATAACAATAATAATACATAACTATGGCTAAAACTGTCAGATTTTTCCTGGCTTTTGAATTCCACATTCTACATTCTACATCAACAAAACACACACTACTAAAATCCAGAATTTACAAAACTACGACTGTTGTATTTTAGAAAATATCCAATTTAATCCATCTGGTTCTGTACATATTATAAAGTATAACAGATACTCGTATCTCGTATCCAATATCCAATTCCCAATTTCATGTCTCTTTGTAATCCTGGCAAAACTGGTTGGCACAATGTGATAGTCTACAGTCTTCAGTCTACAGCATAGAATTTAGAACCAGATTATGAACGAGCATCATAATTAATCCTGCTAAAGGGGCCGATTCACTTTTTGGCATGAGTGCCAGCAACCAGCAACTAGCAACGGAAGCTGGAATGAAGGAAAGGAGGAGAAGTTTTTGCAATTTTGCACTCAATTTTCATACCGAGTTGAAGGCAAGTTTGCAATAATTCATTATTAATAACAGGGGAGTCATATTATTGTAATTTGCACTTTTTGGAATCGTTCAGCAGGCTATCACTACGACTACGGCTACTGCTACTGCTGCTCCTGTCCTCCCATCACTGTAAATTCTGAATATAAGTGAGAGATGAGAGAGTCCGCTGTACTGTGTACTGTGAGTTGAGAGTAGGTATATGATTTTGCTGTGTAAAACAGGAATTTCCTTGTGAACTCCGGATGTGAGTTCTACGTTCTTACTTTTGTGTTGTATGTTCTATGTACGGTCTACGGTCTCAAGAAAATTTCCTTCCTAAACATGTATCTTCAGGACATTGTGCATAAAGTAAAATGTACAGTACATGCATTGTGAATTGTATTCTATAGGTTCTTTCGTGTATCATGTATCATGTTTCATGTATCGTATCATGGAGCATAAAATAAATCGCAAATCTTCACAATGATAAGCAACAGGATGATCTTTTTATGTATTGTACATGATACATAATGTAGCTTATATCTTCAAACATCATGTATCCAAGTCCTGTGCCTCCAAGTAACCAAATAGAAAATTCTAATCTCAACATGTCTTTTATTTTTATTTCATTTGCTGGTATTTTCCAAAAAAGGATGTATACATAACGTAATATTTGTTTTTCTAGTTGTAGTTTGTACTTGTACTTGTAAATGTTGCAATATACTTTTTTACTTTTTGTTATTGTTATTTTTGCTTCAAAATTTACAGTCCACAAATACCCAAGTTCCATCTTTTAAATACCTTCTAAAATCCACTAGGTTATATTCTGCCTATTTTATGTGTGTACGTATTTCTTTCAGAATTGAGAATTGCCTCAGTGCGCAAAGCTAAAGGCATGCTTTGTCAATCTTACTATATGTAATGTAAAGTAAACAGCGTCAGAGTCGCTTCCTGGACACCTTACACCTCTCATATTAGTAAATAGGTAAGTAACCTTTATCATTTTTTTACATCACATCACACGATACCTAATAGCAATTATCATTATTTATTATTTATTATGTATGTATACTAACATCAACAATGAACAAATCACGCCTTATTTGCTGTTTCATGTGGTTTGTTATCATTACACAAGGATCAAGTCATAAAACATAAACAAGTTGAATAATGATGCGCTTTTACTCAGATTTATTGACGGAGGAAATACTGATACTGATACTGATAAAAGATATCAGATGTGAGATATAACTCGTTCTAAAGATAAAGATTGTGTCTCCGGTCTCTGTTTGCTCAGTTTTTAGTAGTTCTGAGTAGTTCTGAGTTCTGAGCAATCAAGAACGAAATGCGAATGGGACAGTTTCATCTTGAAGCTAAAAGCTAAATATGAACAGTGAACAGTGAACAGGTTTGTATATTATTTTTTATATTTTGTTAAGGGTGAAACAGCAAACAGCATGTTTGAAATAAAAAGGAAAGTTTGTAAAAAAAAAATGAAACTGACGTACTTATTTATTATTTATGTATACGTGTAATATTATATTATGCGTACTTTTGATGTTACCATTTTGACTTCCGAATTTCCATCTCGTCAGATTTCACACTGTGCCTACTGTCTACTGTCTAATGCCTAGCAATTTGACGTCCTGATCCGTTTGACTAACCTTAATAGAGGAAATGAGAGATTGGAGGATGAAGAAGAAGAGCTCTATGTCTATATTATTGCGTCTTGTGACATCCATGTGAATCTCTGATACAGATATTATGTTTGTTTGTTTGTGTCTCTATTTATTTAGATACAAATATCTGTAATTCTGTAATCTATGTAAAAGAGAGAATCTTTCCGACGGAAAAAATGGAAAAGTTTATGACTGCAGATGTTCCTCCTTCTCATATCAGTGTATTCTTATTTACTGCACATGCTATATACATACATGAGCTTTTTTTTATTTATCTCAACATCCGCAGAACATTTAGTATCTAGATGACTAGCTGAAAATAGGCACACGTGTAGATTGTACATTGTACATACTTATATTATTGTACATATGTAGTATACATTATTACACAGATATAAATTCGAATAGGAGCTTTTGCTTTTTTTGAATTAATTTTTTTTCCATTTTTGAGGAGAACTATCCATCCGTAGAATTTACAATTCCTCCTATACTTGGAATTCTCTAGGACATTTTGCTCCAATTCTCCGAGTTTGTGATTCTAGAGTCTGGAGTCTAGATTCTAGGGATTTGTATACCAAACATCTAACATATATCTTGTTACCACACTAGATACTAGATACTGGATAAATATCCATACCTATACATTACACAACTCTGTATTTAGATGTAAATGTGGCGTGTGTTTTCTTTTTTGATCCAGACCAGAGTGTGTAATGATACAGAATACACAATACAGATAGACATCAGACTGTGGTCTACAGTTCAGCTGTCGGTTGTCGGTATTTGGTAGTTCAATATTTTCTTTTCTTTTCGTTTTCCTTGGATTGTTTTTCTATAATAAAACGGAGTATTTTTCTTCCATAATATCGTTTCCTACCATCTCCTTGTTTTTTCAATTTATTTATGTAAAGTATAATGCAATAATGATATCCTTATTGTATTATGTACGTGAAAAAATAGACAGCCGCGACAGAAGACAGAAGATAGAAGACGGTGCATGATCATTGAGCATGAAACATGTCACAAATTACAAACAAAAACCATGTCGTATCATATCATATTAAATACAGATACGTAAGCCATATCTTATGAATGTGTAAGAACGGAACCGGTGATGGTGACTGATAAGATGACTGCCGTAGGACGTATGACTATTTAACAATAAAAGCATGACTGAGTTTTTCAACCTACCATCTACCATCTCAAAATTTATAATCATAAAATATCATTACAGAATGTCCCATGTTATACATGATATATTCTATATATGTGCTATACGCTATACGCCACACATCATTCCACATTATAAAAGTTTATGAATTCTCAATTCATAAAGTTATGCGGAAAGAGAAAGTTCAAAATTCTTCTGGATAAATGAAAATTGTACAAGGACCTCAAGTAGTTTTAAAGTGTACAGTGTACAGCGTACATGTTTACAACAATGAAAATTGCAAGTATAAAACTTGTGACGTGAGGAAGCTGTAAACTTAACAAATTTACGATCATAATGCGGATATTTGCGTCGGTACACTAGATGTTAGATGTTAGATGCCAGAGGAATATTCCGACTTCTGACTGATGAGAATAGAGAATATAGACATAATAAGACAGAGTTCAACGGAATGAAATGAAGGATGCATTTTATGAATGAAATTAAACCAAGTAAATTCCAGTAGAATTTAGCAAGTTCATTTTGACGGATTTTAAACTTTGTTGTTGTTGTTGTTATTTTCCCACACTCACACACAGTCAAGTACGATGTGCATTGTACAAGTATGTATAATTATGAAATCTCTTGAGAGTTTAGAGAACGGGAAGGATGCTGCTACCGTTCTCTCTCTCTCTGTTTCTTTGTAAAAAGACAAGACGAGAATCTAGAATAACCGTAAAGCAGTAAAATAAGGCGGAAAAGCCATGTACTTTAGACTGTGTATTGTGCATAGATGCAAGGTGGGATAAACGAGGGTGGAAACTGGAAATTGAATGGATAATGGAAATGAAATAATAATTAGGTACAGTATGTTACACGCTGCATCATATACATTATACATTATACATTACTTAAACTTTTGCATAATATTATATATTACATATTATACACATGACACATGATTATGTATTTCCCATTTCATTTTCAACTGCCAATTAACCGAGCTTTTAAATGTTGAAGGTCATTAAACTTAATTAAATCCGAGAGTGCTCGTCTTAATTATCCGCAATACACTCCAATCTCAAATACCTATTTAATATTTACTATTTACTCGAGCCACACACGTAGCTCAGCTCGTAAAGAAATTAACAACAACAACAATAACAACAAAAGTAGTAGTAGTAGAAGTAGTAGTAGTACACAGTAGTACATAGTCCCGCATCCCGCATATATTATATAATATAGTATACAGACACTAGACATAGACTTCATGTATAATAAATAGAGGATGATTTGCAGTCCAATCCATGTACAATAACAATAAATAATGTATTATGTTTCTCCCTAGAGCTGACTCTTATCTTTCTACTGACTACTGACTTGACTCTTCTCTCTTACTCGTATTCGTATCTCTTAACTCTTAACTTTTCGTCTCAACTCTCACTTTTCCTATGAGCATTGACAATTGACAGTTGTGAGTTGTGTCTAACAACTACCAACTGTACACTCTGCCCTGTGCATTTGATATTCTACAAATGCATTATGCATACATATACAATTTACACATTCCTGATTCCTGCTCGCTGAACACTTTTGACTCTTCCTCTCTCTCTCTCACTCTCTCTCTCTCTACTGTCACACTGTACAATTCATGGTAAACTTGATGTTCAAAATCATTGACAGAACAGTTTACCTCACTAATATTGTTATCATGGTACAAATTCAAGGGGATATCGGATATGCATTTTTGATTTACTTTCCTTCCCAAAGAATACATGGTTTCAAATCATGGTTTTCATATCAAAATAATTAATTACGGTCAAGTTCTTCATCCTTTATACTTATATAATGCTATGCCCTGTACTTTGAATAAAATACAATGGAATTATGTATACTGTTTATTCGTCAACACTAGACTATTTCTGTAATACTATCTCATTATTAATAACTATTACCATATTATGTGTACGTACATGAGTAGCGCATGGATAACAATTACGAATACTGTTACCCTTTACTCACAGGAACTCTTCCACTGCTACCACTACCACTGTGTAGTATGGAGTATGGAAGATAGCTATAAATACATGGGTAGAGGTAGGTACCATTATAATTGTACACTGTATACAAAATTCAAAACAATACCTCATTATTCCCGCAAGAGTTTAGTTCGACTGAGCATGAAATTGAGTAATTCGGAACTACTCGTCAGTGAAAATTACACGTTACATAACTTGAATGGAGGTACATATCTGTTGTAGGTAGTCTTCTTCTTCTTCTTTGTCAATACAAGCAGCTATGACTGAGATAATAAGTTAACACAAAGTCTATATATTCTTAAATATAGAAAGGCAGGATATAATATAGGCATAGAGAAAGACTGAAGACATTATTATTTTAAGGTTTAAGGTCATCTCTTCTACATATCAAATATATCTAATGAAGAGAAAATTAGTAGGAAAACCTCCTTTTGAATGTCAAAAGCAAATATGTACAGAAATTTTGAAAGTATAGAGGCACAAATGTTGTCACCATTTCAGATTTCAAGATTTCAGAATTTACTCGACTTGTAGTCCTGAAATAAGTAGTTTTATGCATCTTTACGAATTTAAGAATCTTTTTTATTCCTACTCTGGATTCTCTAAGTTTAAAAATAGTACGGGGACTTGAGCATTTGAATTTGTATATATATTATGTATGTAACTCGTAACAATATAAATAAATTGGAAAATGGAGTGGAACAAGGAAAAATTGGGGCTGAGAAAATAAAGAATGAGAAACCGTAATCATGCATCATACACAATACACAGATGGATAATTTATATAATATTTCGTGTAATGCAGTGTGAGACACAACAGTAATAACAGTTTAGAGTTTTAGACTCAGACACTTGTACAGAATATAATAATAATAATTTTATTTTTCACTCCATTCTGTTTGCTTCTCTATTATATATTATATAATATTATGTACATGGATATCCACTCCTTTCTTCTGTGACTGTGAGACTGAGACTGGACCCCCATACATGCAACTGAAGTTGAAAACAACAGTTGTATCACAACAAAATACAAAATATTGTACTTAGAGCTTAATATAGAGATAAACAAGCATAAGAATAAAACTCACGTCCGCACGTCAAGAGGCAAGATTCAAGAGCTTTAGTTTGAGTTTGAAGTAGAATCAGAATCAGAACTAGAGTTTTCAGAGCTCCTTTTATACTTGGGAATGAAACAGAAAACATGGGACATGAGACCATCAACTACACTCTAAACATTACATGCTACATACAGTTATTTCATATCCATGTGCATCACATTACGCTACATTATACACTTTATACTTGATACATTACATTTTACATTACATTAGGCATGGACCTTATTATAATAAGTCTCACAAGTCCGTACTTTTGTGTGAGTTTCACTGTGAGAGAGACTCACAGTGAAAGAGTGGAAAAAGTTCAATCGGAGGAGGAGGGAGCAAAAGGTACAAGATAAAGGATGTTTTTTTTATTATTTTTTTTTATTCTTTTCAAACGACTACTTGACTTTACTTTTCTCATCGTTTTACACCGAGAATTGAGAATCGAGAATTTAGAATCTAGAATGAGAATAAAAAAACAGTACTTCCTATCCTCAACCTGATAGGAGACACGAACAACAGCAACAGAAGAAGAAAAAGGAACAACAATAACAATAACAATACGCACACACACAAACAGTAGTTATCAGGAGTTTAAAAAATAATAATAATAATACTCCTACTACACCTTCTAATGCTTGGTTAAGTGTATCATTCATGGCGTTTTTCGAAACGGTCACACGAAAAACTGTCTTCTGTTTTATATCTACGCATCATGTAGATACTTGTACTATTCCATATAATATTGTACATGTATATTATAGTATGCCATGCGAACCAAATTTGAGAAACGGATACGATCAGAGATGAGATTGTGAGATAATAATAAGTTAAGTTATAACCAGAGACAAAATGTTTAATTTTTATGTATACATGATATTTGATACGACAATATGTATTATAAAAAAGCATAAGATATTATATCGTTCCTTATTCCATGTTGATGTCTATGTTAATGAGGAGTCTAGTTGTCTAGTTGTCCCAGTGAAAAAAGTATCTTGCATTTCCTATCCATGTACTTATATCTTATATGTATTCGTGAATGGTGTGTGATATTATTAGATTTAATGATTTAATTATACTTGTTGATCTATTTTTATTTTAAAAGTCCTACTTTTTGGACGGAAGAGAGTAAGAAACCTTATTATTTTTGATCCTGTATGCACTTGCACATTTGCATAATGCATTTTTTTTTGCTAAATCAGTCATGTGTACAAAGTACAAAGTACAATGTATAATGTGTACTGAAAATAGAGACAGAAACACACGATTTATTATTTAATGCCTCCATATTACGCACTGAATCTAACACGAACACGTCGACGTATCCACAGTTCACAGTTCACAGTACAATCTGTAGATCAATTAATGCTAATATTTAATTATTGGTGGACACCTACATTCTACATTTTTAAACTTAATCCAACTTTTACAGGAAAACAAGGCAGTCATATCTCAAAACTTCTGGCTTCTGATTAGTATAAGAATAATGAAATATATTATATCATTTTAAATTTTAATTAATTAATTCTTTCTCTCCTGAATTATCTCCCTCTCCGATCGCATAACCAGTTCATCCGCACTCAAATATCTGGAGGAGGTCAAAGTTCCCAATAAAGGAAATAACAGGTGGGATTTGGTACTTGATCTATGTAGTATGTACAAATAATTTGTACAGTGTACAGTGCTTGTGGTTTTTATTTTTCAAACGCTATATGTACATAATATTTACAATGTACACATTATCTTATGGACTATACGGATTACGATTTACAAACATACTGCCGGGGTAGTCACACTCCAAACTCCCAACTCCAATCCGCCTTTCCTCTACTTATTA
The DNA here is from genome assembly GCA_019776565.1 of Sminthurinus signatus. Taxonomy (NCBI): domain Eukaryota; kingdom Metazoa; phylum Arthropoda; class Collembola; order Symphypleona; family Katiannidae; genus Sminthurinus; species Sminthurinus signatus. The sequence goes on from JABASP010000687.1 coordinate 18,707, forward strand.
TTTATTGAAATGGAAATAATACACTCTAACATTTTTATCTTGTACAATAAATCACTATGATATTGTGTTTTTGCCATTTGCCAGTTGCCAGTACATGAGAATGGAGAATGGAGAGGAGGAATGTCTTACAATGTTAGCTATCCATGATCCACTATGAAAAACAAAAAACAAACTAAGACAAGATGGACTTACAACTTCCAATTTATAAATGCATGGATGTACAATGTACAATGTACATTATACATGTGTAAATAATGCCAACTTTGCATTTTGCATCTCTTTTTTTTTCTTCCGAGGCTAATAATAATGAAAGGAACTAACAAGTAGAATCAGAGTAATGAGAAGAATAAGAAGAAGAAGAAGAAGAGGCAAATAAGGAGTAAAGAATGAGTGAGCACGAGGAAGAAAGCAAAAGTGATCAACGAAGCGTATGGCACATGATCAACTTGATAGACGGCTCCCATCTAGATACTAGATACTAGATACATGTATGCTTGATATTTCCTACAAACTATATCCACTATTGTGCTGACATTCAATTCCTTAGAATCCACACAAATGGAATAAATGTACAACATATAAGAATGTACAATGTACATACATGCATAAAGTATAAAGTATAAAGAGTCTCAATCTGGTCTTGAATTCAAATTAAGGCAAGGCAGAGGAAGGCATGGAAAGAAGTAGCAAGTTTTATTCGGTACTGGATCGGATACGGATACGGATACAGATTCAGATATCTCCAAGGGAAAAGTGGTAAAAGCATCGTAATCACGTCTGTCTGTCTTAAATGTATCCGGTTTCCAAAACTCCCTTACCCGTAAAGTCCCTGTAGACTTCTTTATGTTTCTAAATAACAATGATCTCCACACTCAACACTCCACACTCAACTATTTGCTCTAATCAAAGATCAGGAATCAAGAATCAAGAAACATTTGCCAGAAAATAAAAATTTCAAGATCCAAAATACTCTTTGAAAGATCTGCTCTTTATGTTATGCTTTCATACATATATTGATATTGATTCCTGCTTCCTCCCCTGTTCGCTGTTCACTGTACACTGTTCAAGCGTGATACTTGGCTAGAAAACTGCAACGTACAAAGATCTTCTCCCTTTCCGTGTGTATTTTATCGATTGAGGACGACTTTAGAATATTGAGCATTGAGTATTGAGTGTTGAGTTGGTATTTGGTATATGGAATAGAATATCGAATATCTACCTGTATTTATTTTTATACTTATACATTATACACTAACTTACAATTAGTTTCATCTTGTAGCTCGTATCTCGTATTAACTACTAACTACTAACTGTTTACTATTCATGCATGGTGTATATTGTGGAGATGCTCCCTCTCCTCTAGAGGTCCTAACCAATTATATTTAATTAGAACTTGGAGCTGAACTGCAAATGATCAAATGATCAAACACACAAAAAACTAGGACAAAATACAAAATACAAAATAATAGAGGGAGAGAAAGAGAAATTTTTTCCGAGTTGTTCAATGTTCAACGTTCAATCGTTGTATTGAATACTGAGTTGGAGATTGTGGGCTTTAGATTTTAGATTCTGTAGATACATTCTGTATTCTGTATTCTTTATATAGTATTCTGCAGTTCACAGTTCACAGTAGAGTGTAAAAGAACTAAGAGCATAAACGCAATACATGTAGCATGTAGTACACTGGCCGACGGTCGATGTACTTTTCCTCTTATCCTCCAACAACTCCGAGTTGAAGTGTAATGGAACTCATTTGAATTCTGCACATACTGACCATGTGCTGTTGGCTGTTGATGCTGTTGATGATTTTGATGATGACACGGTGCACTGCAGTATTTGCTATTTGCTATTTGGACAATGTGCAAAAATATCAAATAAAATTCATGCATGTATGTATGCAGCATATTATGTACAATGAACAGGGAACAACTTTAAACAAACTAGATACAAACTACCAACAAATAATTAGCCACATCAGTAACAAGTAACAACGATGCCGATACCGACGCAACCAGAACCAGAACAACAACATCAACATCAACATCCACTACAAACAAACAACAGGAGAAATGAAACAAGATCAAAAGGAAAAACTACGTACTGTATAAAGTTCCACTAGCAACTATCACAGACACATTATTACATGTTTTACATATAGCTATAAAAGCTACATAGCATATTTGTATCTATATTTTGTACTGTATAAATTATAAACAGAAACACAGAGAGAGAGAGAGAGTCAATCGTACTTTGTGGTTGAATGACAATAATGTGCTTCATCATGGGGGCTTTACTATAGTTTTTGATGCTATTTCCGATGTTTCGTTTTGATGGGATGAGTATGAGGTATGAACTATGAAGTATGATGGTACGTGTGCATATACCATATAGCATATAGCATCTAACATATACATGTAAAGTGTAAAATTATATAGCATAAATATGAAAGATTTCAAGTCAAAGTCTGACTTTTGCCGTTTCAGCAACAGTATCAAGTTTGAGCGTGAAATGAGTTGGGATATTCAGTATACAGTATAAAGTGTGCATATGTACACAGTAAATTTGTATTTGTGGTACAACAAGTGTATTCGTACTCACAAGTCAGGACAGTAGTCGTGTACAAAGTACAAAGGTTAAAAATGCACTTAATACTCATTTCGTGATCATTTTAATATGTACAAGTGGATACACATTAGTACGTTGAATTTGGATTTTGGATTTGTACAGGACAGGAAGTAAGACTCAGAACTCAGAATGAAAATCAAAACTACGTTTGTTATACACATGTAGATATGGATATACATTTACATATTATATACCTATAGGTATACACAGCCATTTGTATATAAATAAAGTATGAATTTCCTCTGAAACGAGTTCTGTGAATTTCAGTAACAGAGAAAAAAATAACCGTCCATGACTGTTGCTGTTTGTCTGTGTATGAATGTGTGTGTGTGTGATACTGCGTAGAGCGTAGACTAATATAATGTTTTATTTTCATTATTATTTTGTTATGTATCCATCTGTATACTGTATACTATACATGTACATTGTAAATTGTTCATATTATGATACAGATGAGAATACAATGTGTGGTTATAAAAAGAGTGTATTAGCCTCATCGTCATATGATGGGGAAGTGCATCCACACCATGTTGCTGGGTTTTTTTTTAATCTCATACAAAGTGTGATGACATGTCAAGATTAAGGTTTTATTATTTGTGTGTGTGTGTGTAAATAGTAAATAGTAAATACATGTTGGGATTTGGAGTTGCAAGTTCCTCCACTTCTCTATAAATTGTACAATGTGCATATACTTATCTACTTGTTTCTTCCTTTTTTTGAAACAAAAAGGAAAAAGGTGGATTTGCAAAAAAAAAAAATAATGTAAAAAGTACAAACTGACTTGCTGGATTAAATGTTAAACACCGGATGTACAACACGTTAATAAAAATGGTGTACACCTCTAATATCCAAATAATAAGTAGTCTGTAGTCTGTGGTCTCCTGTCTGCTACTGGTATTAAAGTTTTTTAATTATCATTTACAATTTAATATGTACAATGCACAACGCACAGTATATAGCTTGCCTTTACTCCTTGCCCTCCCTGAAATTTAGAACTTAGAACTTGGAATTAAGATTGTAGATAGATAGATGGATGGATGGATTCATCAGCTGAATGAACCGGTCCGTGTGGAGAGAAAGTAAAAGTAGGAATGGATTGTACAAAATAATTTATCATAGTAAAACTGATATCATGTGGAGGTGTTTGAGTGTTTGAGATTAGTAGTTCCGACGTGCAGAATGTGTAGACTGTAGACAAAGGTTAATAATCCACTTACTCTTATATTTTATATTGTAGATTGTATACATACTGTTGTAAAGTATTATAAAGTAAAATGTCTACTCAGCATCATGTTAATTATTTTCAATAAATATCCAAAATAACAGACATTTGGTACAATAAAAAGGAAAATATCATCATCTTGCTTAAGCTCTTGTGACTTGGAAGTAACATGTAAAACTTACTCTTCCTTTCATGTGAATACAAGAATCAAGCTTCAAACTTCAAGTTGAAAGACGAATGATGGGTGATGGGTGCACGCTGTTTAGTTGAACGTGTTTGTCTTTTGTATTTTGTATAATTTTCATGATCGAATCAAAATCGAAATCGAAATAATACATAAAGACCTGTTAACAGAAACGCACTACAGACACTTGCAGATATCTAACTGCAATCTGCACATCATATTTCATGAGATTAACACATTCACATGTATGTAAAATGTATGCAAAAACTGACTCACATGTCATGAGAACAAGTTTAGGATAGAAATTACTTGATAAAACTTTAGCTGTGTTTCTTGTTTGTGTACTGTGTACATTGTACATGCAGATTTGATACAGAACTGTCAATACTTGTACACATGAAAAATTATTATAATTTGATTGGTATTGGTATAATATGCTCTGTGTCATGGGTTATGGGTAATGGTTATTATTATTATAGCTTGTAGCTAATGGCTAAACTTTTCGTTCAACATGATCAAACTGTAGCTAGTATTTTACAAATTACATATATATGCATTATAGGTACATGAGTAATATACTTTATGCATATGTGTATTTGATCCACTTCTCCCCATCTCCTCTTCTGTCTTTCTAATAATTCCTAAAGCAGAGACGTCTGATGTCTACTTTGATAATAATTCATATGCAAATGTGAATTATGAACAAAGCACAAAGTCTGCGTGTATTATAGTGAAAGTCAAACGGTTCATTTTGCTCATTCACATTAATACACATGATATGTATCAGTTATCAGTATTTTTGTTTTGTTTATACAAGTACTAGGAAAATATTTTCATACCTTTTTACTTTTAACCTACAATAAATTACCATATCGTTCCTACTATGTATTCAAACCCCAAAATCCAAAACCAAACAAGCCAATTATGTAATATTATACATTAAACCAAACCAGTTTTGTTTGTATTTGTATTTTGCTAATTGAAAGATCTCTAACATCAAAATGAACGGACCAAAATTAGAAAAAATGGTAAAAAATATTGACACATCATGAAAAGGTGTATTATTAGCTCAATGTTATATTTACCATTTAGTTCTTTATGCTCATTATTATCATAACCATAAAAACACACAAGTAATTATTATTATTACTATAGTTTAAAAAAATAAACTGACGATATCACAAGTCCCAATCGATACTCTCATATCAGAAAAAAATGCTTTTTTGTTAGTATTTACTGTTGCAAAATTTATCGAGACTTGAGGCTTGAGGCATTTCTCAATTTTTACATTATGAATTATGATTGACAACTCATAATGCTTTGACGCTTTGACATTGAACAGTTTAAGGTGATGACTATTTTCTGATGTACCACACAAAATAAAAGTAGTTTAAGGTAGTTTCTTGCTGACTGTACAAAAGTAGTTGTAATCATATTGGATTGGTGTATCCAAGTATATATATACTTTATACTACTACATACAGCAAAATATTGATATTTGATCTATATTTTTGACGTGAGGAATGCATCATGTGTACATTGTGTACATTCACATAGTTTTTATTTAATCCTTATGTCCTTTCTATGTTTTGGTGCTCTGTGTATTCTACATATAAAGTTTATATACATTTTAAAATAATTCAATAATATTGTAAAATCATATTGACTTGGTCATCCTAAAACATTCAGTACTTGGTATATTTCATTTAAAGTAAGTGATCCCTTTTTATACGATACCTTCATAAGTATTGACAGTAGACAGCACTGTTTTAGGTACATGAGTACAAAGTCTATACACTCTTTACTCTATACTTTGTACTTTGTCAGCTACTTACTTACTTGCTTACTTATTCATACACACAGCACACAGCTTGACTCAAAATTCAAAACTCAGAATTCAAAAGCAGTGGGCATCGGGCAAGATGAGAAAGAAAAACGTCAGAAAGACTTTCCATTAGATCACGTTCACGTTTTTTTTTCAACGACGAATCGATTGGCAAAAACTGTAGTTGTAGTTTACAGTTTGCCTCGTGGCCCGAAGGAAGGAACGTACTTAAATATTATCTATTCATCTTTATATACAAAATATACACACATAATTTTTACGCCACTAGATATTAGACACTTCATACTTGTGGAATACTGATTTTATTAATACATATCAAATCACGACTAGATACTAGACATACACCTACCACAATGAAGGAACAAATGAATGGATGAAAGGGAACAAAATGAAGAGAGAGGGAGAGTTTGACTCAAAAAATCATAAGTAGTAAAGAAGTAGAGTTGGAAGTTTGGAAGTTGAGAAGTTGGGCATTTTTATGAGCATTATAATATTTTATAAAGAATGTATAAAGTATGAATAATCCTTGGTACATCGTACTTCTCGTACATATTTAAGACATAATAGCAACAAGCAATCGTAATAATGGATAATAGTGATTCTGCAAGATTATCGTTATGGCAGAAATATACACTGAAAAACTTGGGACAAAGCAGCCCCTGGGGCTCATTAATTAAAATCAAACGGTTCAAATCTCACTCACAATAATCATAGATACTTACCGTATACCGACTACCGACTACCGACTAATTTAGCTAGCCAACCAACCAAATGATTTTGCTCTTGTCATGTCATCTCAATGCTCAAAATGCATAATGAGACAGACCAGAAGAGTATAATAATATAATAATGAGTTCACAATAGCTAAATGGATAAACTTTTATACTTGTACTTTCGTACTTCGTATTATCATTTCTGAGTTCTGATTGTGATTGGATTGTCTGGAATGAGAAAGGAAGTATGTTTTAAGTTTAGTTGTACAAAAACGAAAATCTCATGTTTCCTCTACAAAATATATATTATATTCATTCACCATTTACCTGAACATTAAGTTTTAGTAAAATAATGTTCTATAGAACTTTGTGTAAGTGTTGAATGGACCAATACAATAAAGGCTTTGCTATCACTGGGAAATGTGCAAAGTTGGTCTCACATTTTGGAATTGGAAATAAAAGATTACCTAGTTAAAAGTTTATATGAGCAGTCCTTGTGCACCACATGCTTAGATATATTTGTCACACGAAAGTTTTCTCCACACTTAAGTGGATATTATTATTTAAATAAAATTATACTGTTCGTACTTCTAATCATAGCCTTTAGTTAAAAAGAGGAGCATTTCCCCTTAAAGACACACATTGAAAAGAAATGAATAACAAAAAAATTGTAATAATAATGACAGCTGACGGATTGTCTTTTTATATAAATATACCTATAATTTACGTCAACCGGTGTATTTATCTTTTTATACAGCCATGTATATAATATATAATGTACACCATTGCATTTCAGTTGAATATTTTATTCATTATTCATTGATGTTTTCTAAATTAGCATCCCGAATATCTCCTTTGTTTATCCTGTATGTATAATGTATACTGTACACTGTACAGTGTATTTGTAATATATATGCATTCATGTACTTTTGTCTATGTGCTTTACTCTTGTATGTATGCAGTATGTGCATAAACACTCTATGCATAATGTATAGCCTCTAGTCCAATAATAGAATTTCACATCAATGCAAAGATCATTAAATGTGATGGCCTACTTGTATCTTATCTATATACTATTTATTATAATCGTCGTATTCATATTCCTATTTCTATTTGTTTTTTGTATTTGTATTTGTACTTGTATAGTTAATATGACTTACTCATATTAAAACTAGCCTGTGTCTGTATCTGTGTACTTAAGCCATCATTATTCTCTTTTTTTCCTACATATTACATGTATTGTGTTTTGTGTGTGTATTGTGTATATAGATTTACACGTCAAATGTCAATTAAATCTACAATATCTCAACTCTCAACGTTTTATAGTTTGTACTTCCCTCTTACAAATCTCAATTGACTTGCATGTAGTTTGAAGTTTGCAGTTTTCAGTACTATATGCAACAGTTTATTGTTTACATATTACATACACACATGCACAAAAATCATATTTTGTATTTTGTACGAGTATAAAGTATGAAACTTGTTGTACATTGTGGATTCATGTTTTATCTTTCTTATCATAATAATAATGTTAATAATGATGATGATGATGGTGATGGTGGAGGGCTAAGTTTTTCTTTTTCATTTTTCAAACAAACTTTTAAACTTTTCTTGGTTCGACATCTCCATCATCTGTGTACAGTGCACAACAATGTAAAATGTAATAATCATACAGTGAATGATGGTGATTATTAGTAGTTTTGTTTGTAAAAGTCCTTTTACTTTCATCTCTCGTCTTTCTGTTTACACTATCTGTATTTGTTATTTGTGTAAACTTTGATGAACTGGTAAATGAGTATTGACTATTGATTATTGAGTGTAAAACGAGAGTTGGAGAATATTAACATTTATATTGAATATTGACTCACTCCTCACTCATTCATTTGCTATCTGCACTTTGGTCTTTGACTGCATTAGACATCATACATAATACATAGTACAGTAAAGAGTAAAGAGTATGGCTTACGGATAAAATTATTTGTCCTTTCTTTGGTCATAATGCACAATAAGTTGGAAAAGGCTGGAGGATATATAAATATCTACACATCTAGATTCTATAGGCAGTTATACACCATACACCATATTTACAAACCTGACCACTGGCCACTACCCACGTTTGAGGTGAACCTCAAATTCCGTACGCTCAAAGTATATACGTAAACACTAATGCTACACAGTATACAGTATTACTATGTATTATGTACGAGAGTGTAAAGACATTCTTAATCTCTTAGAGACTAGAGAATAGTGAGCCTAACTATATCTTTATGTGTATAATATCTATATGTAATTTGGAGAGAGTGAGGCCCTCAATGAAATTAAAAGTGTACACTAAATGTACACTGTACACCTTAACACTTAGTACACATGGATAATATGTATTGGAAATTGGAACTTCACCTAAAAGCTGTACGCTGTACGTAACTTTCAACAAAAGCGTCAAGTTCAACAGAACAGAAAACAAATCAGTTATATTAATATAAATAGCACAGATCAAAAGTTATTTACTATATTTACAATTTACAAATAGTATATTGGATTTTGGGTATTGGACATGGACGTCATCACCAATTTCACTCTCTTTCACCTTGATACTGATGACTTCCTAATAGTAATATAATATAGTGTACATTGAGCACTTACTGTGCAGTAGGTGTGCTAAGAAGCCCTTCAATAAATTAAGACAGTAACATTCAACATTCATACAATAATAGAAACAGTTCCTGTTATGAATATCCTATGCACTTTTGTTTGTACTTTGTAGTTTGCAGGATTTTGAAATTGAGTTAGTACTGTTGCACATTTAACCACCAAGTACACACACCGTTGACATAAACAGGATGTAAACAAACTAAACTAAACTAAACTAAATGTGGGCAATTATAATGTATAATGCAACATGCAACATACAATGTACACCTACTTAAACTTTTGTTCCTGAAGGTGAAAGAGTGCACAAAATCTATTTATATAAAATATAAAACAAACAATATACTGTACAGAATACAGGGTACATGACAATGTACAATGTACAATAAACAGTGTATACTGTATTACGCACCATGCACAACAGATTCAGATAACAGATTCCGCCGAGTTAATAATTTAAAGCAATTTTAAGTTTAAAATTTCAGCAATACATTACTACTTACGACTTTTGATGTACTCTGTTTTGCATTCTTGATTCAAAATTCCTAAAACCTAATTTAAAGTATTTTTTTACAAAAAGTACGTGCAACATAGTACATCAGCCACAAGTATTTAGTATTTATACTTTATACATGAGCCAAAAATATATAACATTTAGATTTGGATTTAGATATGAAGATCTTTTTTTACGGGAAGCTCAAAACTCAAAAGTAAGTGCACATAGCATATATATTTCTTTGCTGTTCATAAGTGCCGAGATTTTAACGATGGGCTTGGTATAAATTAAGAATTTACAGGCATGCCACTCATAAGCATTACCTAGGACTACGACTGTTATTATCATCACTCCTATTATGTTGCATTGTGTTGTGTTTTGTATATTGTATTGTGTATTGTGATGCTGTTGAGACTTGAGGCTAAAGACTAGAGACCATAGAGACTCACAGTCTTGAGTCTTGAGCATTGAGCATGTATTGATGATCTGATAAAGGTAAATGTACTCGTTAAAATCTTCATTAACATGATCGTTTCTGAAGTTCGCCGGAGCTAAATATTCAAAAAAAAAAAGAAAAAGAAGAAAGAATAATTTGTGAAGGTCTCTCTCTCACTTGTAAATTACAATTTTCAAGAATGTACTCTTCTATCTACTCTACCTACTATGACTATTTTGAAAATTGAACATATTCCATGTATACATGTTCCAGCATTATAATAAATATTAAAATACAAATAATAATAAATAAATACCGTAAAATTTTTCATAATAAACTTCACCTTTTGGTTCAGTTCGATCTCGGCTCTTTTCAGTTAGCTTTACATCACCTGTTCACTGTTCACTGTTCAATATTCAGCGTGTCGGATATTGTTGTATATTGCATGTATATTGTATATTGTGGATTGCTTTCGGAACTGCCTTTATCATAAATAGGAAGCCGTCGAATATTAATACGCACATTTATTACAATATTTATATACACACAACACACAACACACACATAGATATCCATAATATAAGTACATACAAACATCTGGATGTGTATTTATAGAACTTGAAGTAATCTTTTAAATTTTTAGTTTCCTTCCTCTCACTGTGTCAAATTTTTAATTTCCCTCTATCTTTATGCATAGACGATGTACAGATTACAGATTACGGCGTACAGAGTACACCGTGCTTGGAGTTTGGAGTATGGAATATGGAGTATGGATCATGGATCTTGTTTTCTGTGTGACTCATGTCTCATGTTGTCAGTGATTGAACTGTCGGAAAAGTAAAAGGCAGCTACAGGAAAAAACGTGAAAACTTGTCTGGCAGTAAGTAGTAAATAGTACATGGAATATGTAATATGTACTAAAATAAAACTGTTCCCTGTGAGGTAAAATCACCGTTCCTCTGCATACAGTATACAGTATAATATGTACATTGTACACTTTATACTGTATACATTGCGTGAATAGTCATAGCTGTACTGCTTCCTCCACTACTTACGTAATCCACGTTTTATTGTTGAATGAATCACTTCTTATACTCGGCTGTACGCTGCACATATATGTTGTACATAGTGGACAATTTTGGCTCTCATTTTATTGTTGTTTGTTACAGAATAATTTGTATTAGATGAACATTACAGTTACTGCTTAAAACATTCACCATTAAAAACCCATCGCTATAGCCAACTAAATACAAACATGTGTAAACACATGTAAAAGTATCTGTCTGTCTATCTGTGTGTTTTTTTTATTCATCGAATTTCAATTTTGGATTTCCCTTGTACATTTTAACGTTGAAGTTTGTGTGAGTAAGCTGATACGACTAATGTTTTTTTGCACATTGTGCATGCTTTACATAATACATACAACATAAAACATACACACCCTTTCACAAAAAGACATACTTCTGCTTGGAGTTTGGACTACTACTGGACTGTATGTGTATATGTTGTTAGTGATGTGTGATGACTACTGTGTTTTGTGTTTTGTTATTATGTGTGAAAACCACTAAATGACTATGACTGACTCTCTTCTTTTCTGCTGTGGATTGTACATTGTGCACTTTGAGTATTGTGTAGCCTAACAAGAAATGACAACAAGACAATAACCTTTTGGCTTGTACCCCATTAACTGATTGGACACAAATTAAAAATGTGTAATAATCTGTGTACATCAACAATATCTAAATACTAAATGCTAAATACCCATTTATCTCGAAACTCGAGAATCAAATCTCCAATGTCCATATACCACCTCCACATAATTAAAAAGTATACAAATTGCAACAGTGGATCTGTTGGTGTGTGTGTGTGTGTGTGTGGCTAAAATAAATATGTAACACACAAACACACAAGTCCTCTGTCACGTCATTTATAGAGATTACTCCACATAATATTATTTTTATCTAAATGATATATTTTTGGGCATGGGTAAAAATTTGACATTTGAATGAGCAAATGTGTACTATATGATGCTTTGTGGTCAATGGTTAGTGTGTGGTTGTAACTGGTCAACTATCTATTATCTATGTCTCAAGTCTCAAGTCTCAAGTTTGGTCAACTCTCCCAATTGATGCTTGAGTAAATAAGAATAAAAACAAAAATAGATGACATCAAACTAATGTGTAAATGAGTGTGTTTGGAGTTTGGAGTTTGGAATGGGAAGGTGCCAGATCAAATTTACAAGCCAACTTATACGCACTGTAGAACACTGTACACCAGTTTAGCTTGCATATAATGATAAGAATAGGATGAAGAAATAATCAAGAAAAACATCTCCATAAATTGGATAATAGTAATGCAAAATGGATAAATGTTAAATGTCCATTATTTTTGCAAATATATATAATGGATAGTGGATAGTGGACTCTCGATTTGAATTCCATGTCATTTGATTGAAATATACTTAATCTATACACATATATACACATGCACATAATATATTATAGTATCTTTGTAAAGCTCAAAAAGCTTTATCTTCAAATTATATAAGTAGTGTTGTCTCATGCCTAATGTTTGGAGTCTAGAGTCTATAAAGTCTAGATAGTAGATACATGTCAAGATTACGCTCTTCAACTAATGAATGAATACTCACAACTCACAACATTTATAATGAATGAGAATCTCAGAGATCTTACTTACATACAAGACACAAGATAAATGCCATCAGGATTTGAGATTATCCTACACAACAATTGCATACATCTCGATCTTGACAAAGTAGACAGTAGTAAATAGTTATTAGTAGATAAGCACAAAAAAGGAAGACCTTTTTGACCACGTATAAAATGCAAAAGCTATACCAACTCTAAAAACAAATTGGCATATCTGTTAAGTATGCAGAGAGTAGAGAGTAGACAGGAGATAGTCAAACAAAATGGACATTAATGATGTTATCCAATCCATTCTTGTTGTCTTTTTTTTTCATTTACACCTTTACTTAAGCTTAATTAGGATAATCGATAATCGATAATCAAAAGTCGTGATGTGTGATCTTCTCTCTGTTGTAATTTAATAATAGATTCCCTTCCAATTTTTAGTGGGGCACATTACGTTTCTTTTTGGAAGCATTTGCGTGAAATCATTAGCATTAAGTACTAAACACCAAATAGGACTTAAACACAATCATCTGTACTACTATTATTACTACTACTACTGCTACTACTGTGGGTGTCAAACAACAACAACAATTTGCAGGCATCCTGTCGCAAAATTATGTAACTGAAGGCGGAAACAAAACAATGGAATCAAAACAGTGATGGACACTTGAAGGGATTGTTTGGGTTGTACAATGTACAAAGTGTACACTTTTAGACTGCTGCGTAAAACAGTAGATTACTCATTTTCACGCTTGAGAACATGGCGTAGCCTCAAGAGAGGAAAATGCTCATAATAATTAGTAAGTTGTCACCATAAGATAAAACGGCTTTATCAAAATAATACATAATATATACACTGTCCAAAAAAAAATTTGAATCAGTGACTCTCCTGACTACTGACATGCTGAATGCCTAGCTTCACATTACACACAGTAGCAGTAGAGTACGCATATACTATATTATATATACACTTTACACAAGTTTTGAATTTGATTGTACTTGTCGCCTATGGCTGAACTCATGCTCGTATTTATATTCATAGTCGTGAACATAATGATCATTATAATAACCCTTCTGAATTATCAATACTTGAAATCTGTTGTAATTGTAGTATAATATAAGAAACAAGAACAAAAGCACGTGTGTTTGTCACAAAAGTGTTATATAACAGCTCGAGAGTAGTTGGAATGACAGAAAACTTCCTCCTTTTAATTAGGAATGGAATGTTGTTTACAAAGGTAATACTTCTGGGCACATGTAATGTGTGCCTAATCTTATGCAATGTTTCTAAATTATTTAAGAATGAGTTTCAAAAAAATGCTAAATAATTGATAAAGTTAAAATCCATTCTAAAGTCCACAGCTGTTTTGTCTGTGTTTGCCAACACGGAAGGAACAATTGACCGTATACAAGGAGTCCACAGTTCTTGAATAAAGACAACAACAAAAATTTTGTCGCATACACTGTGGAGGATAGTTTTTCTGTACAGAACTTGAGAACTTGATAATTATTGGTAATACTTATTATAAATAATGCTGGTTTACTTTGTGCCTTTGATTGAGGACTTGATCAAGGAAAATAAAAATAAGTAAAAGGTTGTTTAGAGTATCTACATTATATATTTTGTGAAGCTATGAATATTTATTTTGAAAATTTAGATTTAGAATTTTCAACGATTTTGGCGATATAGCCAAGTTTACTCTTACTATCATAGTTTTGTATAATAATGTATTTTTGTCACGGCAGGGTCCAAAATAATTCCATTAAGTATATTTTATTATATCTGTCCTTTGAAGCTTTGATGAGTATGATTCTGACCTAAATATATTATATATTATATTAAGCACATTTATAACTACAAAAAAAACATGACTTCGGAATTCTATAATGTTATTTGTTATTTATGCATCTTTATACTCTCTCACTGTTTCAAATAAAAATAAATGACCGTGGTTTGTTATATGTTTTTTATGTTTTATGATATGATAATGTTACTTTAACAAGATAAACCTAGACTACATAATATAATCTACAGCTCAGCTAACATCAAAGATTAGAGGCATAAACTATCAAGTAAAGTGAAAGTAATTAAAAAACTCTATGAGCTGATTTATTGCTAAAGGTCTAGGTCTGCATATTAAATATTAACCATCTTCATGCGGCATTTACGTCAAAATTAACGACTTTCCTCGCAATCATTTTATATTTTAGATGTTATATATGCACAACAACAAAAGATTGCATGAAAAATTGCAATTCTGTGATGATTCTCCATGTTACAGATGAGTTTTATTTTCCACACATGTTTACATTTGCACCACACACCACACATCTCTATAGATGTACATAAGTTCATCTATCATTTTTTAGTGTTTATGATAGAAAGTATAAACATTTCCCCAATTTTTCTCCACCGATTTGCATGTGTTCTGCCCATTTTTTCATTACGTGTTTTATTTATAGCCCATGATACTGTGCATGTGATACTGTAGTTTGCAAATACTTAAAGGAATCTTCAGTCATTTGAGCCCAAAGATTAAGAAGGTGAAATTTGTCTTATCTCAGTTATTATAGCTTACATCTTACATGAGTTATAAGTCATAAGTTGTTAGACAATAGACATGAGAGTATAAAGTATAAAGAAAAAGGAACAAATATTACACATTACACATTGCTCATCTAACTATGTAAACGTAATTTCTCAGCTTACACCACAGAAGAAAAACATACATTGGTATGTAATTCATTGTGATTTGTATAGTTTGAATGCAATTCACAGGGGTATTAGAATTTTTTCATATACATGCATTAAATTATGTTCGACACAAAATGAAGAAATAATAAAATGAGACGAGTTTATTCTTATGGAGTTTATGAAAAAAATAAATTTAAATATTATACTTCCACACTGATAATTTAAAGACTTTCAAAAAAAATCCACATGAGAGTAAAGAAAATCATGAAAACGTTTATGTAAATACTGACTTTGATACATAGAAAAAGGCATACATTTTTTAAGCTGGGGATTGGATACAACCTGATTATTTAGTCCACTTTTGTATTCTGTATTCTGTATGTGTATGTATTGTAAATAGTAAATGGTAAATTCCAAGTGACAGCTTCACACGTGGATTGTGATGTGAAATGTGAAATATTGGGGAAAAGTGGGCGCGTCAGAATTCATCATACGCACAACGCGTATATACATATCATATATAATATAATATATAATACACAGTACATCTAGCTACCCAGCCCAGGAAAACAATAAAAATCTTTGGACAACATACATAGACGTAATATGGGTAAACTAATAAAAATACATGGAATATTATGCAATATTTATCATGTACGCATAAGTAGACATACTACAGATTACAGAGTACAGAGATACCCTGTATTTTAAGACCAGACAAACTTAGAGCATCAGTATTGAAGAATGAAGAGTGAAGAGCCAGTCAGGTAAAGAGCAGCAATTATTGTACATTGAAAAATTCCAATCATTCGACGTCAACGGAAAAGTATTTTTATTCTATTCGAGTACATATTTTACGCGTACAGTACATCGGACATGATGCATTACGTCAGACTTACAAAATACAGCATATACACTGTACACTGTAAACATGATGACGGTTCATTGAAGAGATCATATTGTAAAAGAAAATCTTTACCTTTAACATCTCATCAAGATTTTACAATGCACAAAGAGGAGACGAAATCTATACAGAGAATACAGAATACAGACACAATATAGATGGGTAGAGATAGGTAAGATCCATCACATTCTATGGCCAATCATAAAAAATGTCTTCCAACTTCGTCTCATGAATATCGTAAAGCTTATATATTTGCAGGTCAACTCGGGCAAATGGAACTTGTGCTGAAATTGCTACAAAAGATATATTCTATTTACCCCACGTGACCCTATGCAAATTTTAAGTCATTATTTTCGGATGAAAGAGCTCGGATGCACTTACAAAGATTATGACGGCATCTAAATATCTATAAAACTCTATTTATATTATGGTACATGATATATATGTGTGTACAGTGTACAAGTAGTAGGTAGTAAATTCATATGATTTTGTCATTTATCTCTGATGGACCTTCAATTGAATTCTTAATCATGTCATTTTCTGTCAACTTGTAATTGCACAAGTACCAAAATTAACAGTACAAACATCAAAACTCCATGTTAACAATTAAATGCAATGAATCAAAAATCAAATAGCATGATATAGTTTATTATTAAACTTCAATCATTTTTCAAGTTCAAATATTTGACTGAACCAAACACACATTACACGTTATAAATCAGAATCATTTACATTTTATTATGTTAGGTACAGGGATTTTCAAGTACAAACCACACAACCGTAATAAAGTTGATGCTCATTATGTAATGTAAACTGTTAAATCAATGAAATGGAAACTGGTCACTGGTCATTTTTTAAACAAACACTTTATGTACATAATCTTGTATAGCTTTATAACCCATGCTTGAGCTTGTACGTTTTATGCTGATTGTCCCCTCCCTTAGTTTTCTTCATGCATCTTTAATTTAATGAACGAGTAATTGATTGACTTGCTTTTGGTTAGTGTGGATGACAATGTAGGTTGAAGATTGTATTTATTCACTCTCTCTCTCTCTCTGTGGAATTAAATAATTGTGTGTGTGTGTGTTCATGGAAAGAGCCACCCAGATTGTGACAAACCAGAAAGCCAGAAAGTTCCACTTTCAAAGGGCATGTGTATAGATGCATAGCACTTTTGGCCAGAGAGTAATCCGTATAATTTATTTGAATTTGGATGCCTTGGATTTCCTTGAGGAGCCATGAGGACAGGCAAATACGACAGAGATAATGTCAAGATAAAAAAAAAGAAGAAATTCTCTGGAAATGCTGTAACAAGTCTCAAAAGTCTCAAGCCACCATTAGTAAATACATATTATATTATACTGAATTATATTTTATTTGATTACAAACATGATACATTTGCAAATGGAGTGGCATCAAACATGATCTCCTTGAAGAAAGAAAATCATCTTGTTTCTTCTTTCCATTTTTCTATGGAATTCGGGTGCATTACAAAAAGTAAAAAAAAAAGTAGTCGTATATACACACACACACACACACATACATAATAACATTGATGTCCCACTGGGAGTGACCATTATGTTAACAAAAGTAAAAGGACTTCCTCTTCATATGGAAGAGAATGGAGAATGGAGAAGCTCAAACGAACCTTTCAATTCATGATGTATTATATAGTATATTGCTAGATAACATCAGAAAGTACACGGAAAATGTTCCAGGTCCCAGTCTTTGTACGGCTAAAACCTTTTGAGGTTTTGCTTCTCAATCCTCAATCCTCGAATCTATCTAGATAAAATGCCAAAAGTCGGATACAAAGACGCATAGACTTAAAACGAGGTAAAAATTCTTCAAGGTAACATTTTACATTTATTCAACGGACAGCATGTGTGTACTTTTATTCCGCACTGAAAAAACAGCTTGAGTGTGCAAAATACATCTACATATGTATATCAGTTTCATTTCTTACAGATAACAGACGAATCCCGCATACTATACTGGATACTGGAAGCTGTAATATAATATTTTATATTATTACACCAGCAGGGCAGTAGGTAAAACTTGAAGGAGGAAGAACTAGATTATACATAGATAAAGTACTCCTACTACTAGAAACTAGTCTAGGGACTTGCAATTTTATATTTATTCACCATTCAGTATTCACGAAATATTTTTTTCTATCTACCATAAAATTCAGCATTGGATCTCGTTACTCTCATGCCTCATGCCTCGTGATTAAGACGGAGTAGATTAACGGACAACAAATAAAATATCAACCAATCTTACCATCTCTACAAATTTTTTTCTTTGATTCTTTTCTAGAAACTAAATCTACTTGTCACCAAGTATTATAAGTATATATATTATATAATATATAATACACACTGTATACTATATACATTAAAAAAAGAAGAAGAGTAATAAAAGGGTAAGCACATATGTAGTCGTTGAAACTTTTTATTTTTCTATTTTTCTTATACACAAACTGACTCAAGTTTTGAGGTTTGAGTTTTGAGCACACCTAAGACAAAAGACAAAGTGTATAGTGTATATACTGTAAAAATTGAACACGCTTTGTACTTCATTCATGCAAAAAATACACCATGTATCTAATATCTATATTCTACATGCATTTGGGATTGTTGGCCAACTGTCAAACATCCAAATCAAGTTTCCTTTTCATTCTTGCTTCTACAACGTTCACTTTCATCTTAAAAGAAATGGACATGATGAGTTGAAGCAAACCTGCACCGCAGTGAGTCCAATAAAGAATTTACTTGGGAATCTTTTACATGCACTGTTCGTTGTACATGTGCATAATCTAATGCTACACATGATACTAAAATGAGTATTGAATTGTAGAGAGTATAAAACATAAAACATCATAGGATGATCTAAAATTATTTACTAAATTAGTTTTTATACAGTTATGTAAAATAGCATAGAGATATTCTTTTCAACTTCATGTCGGCTGTTTTTTTTCTGCCACAAAATAAAAAACCATCTAACTAACATCTTCATTCTAACTTGTCAATAATATGTTAGAATTTCCCGTTTTCGACATTCAATTCATAGCAACTTTTTTGTAAAAATAAAAAATTATACACAGTTGAATGAATACACAGATGAATAAATTCATTTTCACGTAATCAAAATGCAAACTGTATGTATTTTACATGCATGTACTTAATAAAAAGTAAATGAAACTAAAATCCAAGTTTTATTTTCTTGCATCGCTCCTCATTCCTCATGCCTTATGTCACACATTTTTTCCCAAAGTTTCCAACAAGTCATCTGCACTTTACTGACCAACTTCAAGTTAAAAATATTATAAAAGTATAATATATTATATATTATGTAGTCAGGAATTATATTGCTGCCATAAGTCATAAGTCGCCACACGCTGTGCAGTTGTGTGATATTATCGTGAATGTTGAATGCATAGTGATCAATTCAATACCAATAAAACTATTTATAAAAAATGAAGCTTTTGTCATATTTTACATCGAAATGTTGCATTAATCATTAATGCAAGGTGAAGAGTGAAGAGACCACAGCATCCTTGCACTTTCCTAATATCTAGCATGTATCTCAAATGTCTAGATTTGTTATGAAAACCGCTTGGCTTCCTTTTTTTCTCTATCCTGAGTCTTTTTCTCTTCCTTTAGTCTTTTACAACTTGTAATATTGTAATAATTTTTCATATTTTTTTTATTCTTTGCAATAAAATAGTTGACAAACTAATATTTACTTTGGGAGGTAAATGGTAGATGTGACAAAGTATTGAAAGCTGTACAAAAGCATAGAAGATAGGAAAACCTACAAGACACAGCATGATACTCTTGTGTTTTGTTTTGTCTTGTCTTGTCACTTGTCAACATAGACGAGTTGCACACATACATTTCTATAGCCATCATTGTCAATGCATTGAAAAGGGAAAAGGAAAGGAGAAGAAGATGCAAAATGCAAAAGTACATAGGAATTTCGACTATTCGACAAAAGAGATTTGCCGGTATATTTCATTGCAATTTTTGAATGCATCCTCTTATTGTTGAATGAATCATTTATTTATGTACTTGGAAAAACAGCGTTTAAACAAATTCAAATCAAGTAACTGTATAACAATGTTGTAGTAAAAAAAAGTCACTGGTGTACGACTATTGGCACTATTTACTATTTATGTACCCGCAGAATCTTAAGTCTTGACAAACAATTTGGTTTTAGTTTTAGTTTGAGATTTAGAAACACTGTACTACGTACTACATGTACTTCTATCTGTAACTATCAACAATTATAAAACTATCAGAAAAAAGTTCACATGATTCCGTTGCTACATTACGTAATTATTATTGTTTAGTTTAGAGAGGAAGAGATGAGAGGGGGAAAAAGTCTGTCAATCATCTTTCAATTATTTAAAATGCTTTCCCCCTTCCAAGTATCAAATAGTATATTTAAATAATATATTATATGTACCATGATTTGTTTACATTGTACGTGTGATGACTGTAATGCGAAACATTGACGATATACATAATATTATATTATGTTTTATGTTACACAAGTATAAATACTTGAAATGCATCACGTCTCTTATACGAATACACAGAACATACCCTTTATATTTTTTCATTCACGTCCACACATCACTCTACACACGGCACAATAGATAATTAATGATGCCCGTCTTCAGAATTCAGAGTCCATTAACTTTTTAAATTCTCTTCCTATGGGTCATCACTCTAAACTACGATACTAATAAAGCACTCTGATAAACGGAGTTTGACTAAAGGAGCTGAACTTTTTTATTTTTGCATGGGGAAAAGTTCATCACATTGCGTTTTCGAATTCTGTGTTATTTGCATTTTGCATATATATATACACTATACGCATTACACATGCATACCCTCGAGACTCCAGACTCCAGACACACACTATGCGTGTACGTCTACGTCTACCATGTTTACCTATTATTATGAAATGTCTAAAACACTGGAGCTAAAGTTGAATTATTTTTTTTTTGCTATTCCCTGTAATAAATTATGCATGAACAGTTGAAAGTTTAAAAATAAAAAAAGTATGTATACTTACCTTTTTGTGATGTGATTTAGAATACAAGAGCAGTTGAAATCTCCTGTCGTACTTCAACCACAATTATTGAATAGAGTTTTTTTGGAGTGACGATGAAAATCCTCGTTGTAAATACAGTTTCTATGTATATTTGATCGAAACTCAAAATTCCTCAAAATTCGATGAGAAAACTAATTTATTTATTTCACTAATATATGACCACCTTCAAAATGTCAATGGTCGTTCACTGGTATAAGAATAATCTCTTATGATATTCAATAGTTGATATTCAATTTTCAATTCGAAGTATATGTACACTTGTGTTGAAATTTCAATTTTAAAAACTCAACTTGAATTTGCACTCAAAGTTATAAACACGAAAGAATTCAGAAACAAAAATCGTTGTTTTTCATAACTGTTTACATGTAGTTTGTAGTTGAACTATGGTAAAACAAAAAATATCCATTACTTTCAATAATTAATAAATCTATAACTTAAACTCAGGATGGAATTCATGTGTAGATGATGTATTAAAATAGAACTATATATAATCCTGTAATCTATTTGAATACTAGGGAGAGATGTCAATTTGATATGGAAGACTTTATCGATGTATCAGATTTTAGGATAGGAAAGAATGGTTGTATGAACGGAAAAGGCACAGGTGCGGAATCTAACAAAAGTTTCGTGTGTGTTTATTCTATACGTACTTGTGGGTACCTATATATTTCTTGCCTTGTCGACTTGCCTACAACATAAATGTGACTAAGGTAGACTGGGTCCGGTGTACAGAAATCCATAAAGGGCCTCTCTAAAGTTTAGTTTTCCTTCCAACTTCATCCAAAATATTCCACCACCCAAACACAAACTCAAAAGGGGTGGATGTGAATAAAGTACAGAGTGCAGAGTACAGAGTGGTAGAAGAGCAGTAGTGGTAGTGGTAGTAGTCGTCGTCGGTCGCTCGAATTCCCATTCTTTGTTAACATATACACAGACACAACTAAACCAACCTGTATAGTATCATATCATCTGTACACTGTATAATACATAACAACATGCAATAGAATACATCATATACATACACATTCATCCATCCTCGAGTTCATACAGTATTATTATTATTATTATTGTTACGTGGATGAAATGCATCGCTGAGACTGACAGTAAGATTCTCTTTCTGTTTCTACCTACCTATGTACGTATGTATGTACAATTGTAACCCGTACTACACACTAAACTCTACTGTCAGCCAACTAAAACCACCAACTCATACTCTATGCAATACAATACCATCATACATGTTGTTACTTTTTTTACTAAAGGAACAGTCGACTGACTGGCCAAGTATGAACAATGTTATAGTTTTTGAATTTTGTATGGACATCCCTAGAAACTAGAAACAAACCTTGTGTGTGATCATTTAGAATCTCCAATGTAAGCAAAATTGCCTGATACCAAACATACACACGTAAACATGGCATGGAAGTAAAACCAGCAATGAATACTTCATGCCCATACACAGAAAGTTCTGAAACATATACATTATTATATTATGTATTTATATGTTTTTTATGCATAAAAGGATATAATACAATATTATTATACTTCATTCACAATTCACAATACACAACAGATAAACTTTTAACAAATTATTCAGAAAGACTGAATATCAACGATTTTTATTCATTTGTTTTGATTTTTTTACGGCAGTAACATTTATTATTATTATTATTATAGAGTCTGTATGTATACATGTTACATGTTATTATAATCGGTTTTTTAGGCTCTAATAATAATCAAGATGGTATCAAAGTTTTGAATAAAATTGTAATGACTTGTATGTAATTTCGGTATTAATATAATAATATTATATAATATGTTGTCAGTTTTGTTCATAGTACTTTTTTCCCCCGTATAACATTATACGTTATACGGTCATAATAAAAATACATTATTCTAAATTTGTTTTGTAGAAACACTTTGATATCATAGTACGTAAATGTATAATAATAATATATAGAAATTTGTAATGTAAATTTGTGTATACACGTATTTTATGTAGTTTTTGTCTTGTAAATCAAGGAACTCAAAGATTTCAGAGGTTAATAGTAGTTTTATATATAAACATGACAAATGACACGGAAAGTCATAAAAATTTCTAGAATTGAAGATTAAAAACTTGGTAATCTTAAGACCTTTGTTTTTTGAAACTTGTTAGAGATTTCATATAATATTCATGGAAGCACACACGTTATACATTATCAATATTTATTATAGTTTTCTGTCTGGACTGTGTATCTCCCCCTACACCTCTTCACTTACAAATTACAGTATCCACTTGCACCGATATAACGTGTGTAGGATTTTTCAAAATATACAATAATATGTACTTTCTTGAGTACAACCACTATATGTAAAGGGTTAAGTGAAATGAAATAAAAACAATGCTTACTCTTTTTTTTACAGAGAGAAAGTCAAATGAAAATTTGAGCTCTATCTATACTGATTTCCTTTATAACCTGTCCATATAACTATTTCGATGACCATAATATTATTTGTCCAAAGTACTTCATTCTATAAAACTTATTGTTCCATATAGTCCTTCAAACATTTGTACATTATACATATACATTTATCACAAAACAGACCTATGTACTATGCATTTGTTTATTGTTGCTTGAATTGCATGAACTTGATAATAATAATAATATTTTTTTAAATTAAGTACTTTTTTTTTAATAATCCTTATTCCGTATTACAATAAGATTTACAAGTAGCAAGTAATACGTTTTATATCATTCATTATGTCATTTAACGTTGCATAAAATTAATTAGTAGTACACAGTATTTCAAATACTAATAACAATGATACAAAAAATGCATGTAACTTAAAGAGTTATTTGTACGTTTTTCACGAAAGAACTTCTATCAACTTTGGAAGGAACAAGATAAAACGCAGGACATACTGAAAAGATATACATAATATATAGAAAGACTTAGATTTTTGTAAAGCCCCAATATTATGAATTTTCTGCATAATATGACACTTCAAAGCATATTAAGTAAAAATAAAAATACGTACCTTTGGCGGAGCACGGACAAACTATACCCATAACCCAGCTGAAAGAACCGAGTTTTGACTTGCAATTTTCATTCGGGCAGTGAAGTTTGCCTGATAAAACTCCTTGAGAAACTTGAGTCATCCATGACATGGGTTCAAAGAAGAACATTTGTGTACATATTGGTGAATCGCTCGCTTCAAAGTCAAACCAAACTGGTGACTTTTTCTCACTATGAAAGTGAAAGGAAAGTTTTCTTGTGATAATTGTTTATGTATGTTATAAGTTATGCTGATCCGTTACATATAACACATTTACTTAGTATCATGTGTAATGCACAAGACCCGTGTTACAATGTAACATACACAATTTAAATCAGTACGGGAATACTTATCATTTATCAATTTGCCTTTTTCTCTATCCATGTAGGAATAATATGTTTTAACTGATATAAATAATTAATTAAACTAAAACTAAGGGATGTGATAAAATTTACTTACTGATGTGTCAATAAATTACTAGCTGATGCCAAGATTCTCCT